>JAEQBH010003406.1:0-175258 GCA_016808115.1 Tetrastigma voinierianum
TCTATTAGGAAGGTTAGATTGGCTTTTGTATATATATATATATATATATATATATTCACAATGAATCAATGAAACCATCAAGGAATTCTTTCCTCCAATTATTTCTTTTCTACATAGTATTAGAGCCCCTGCAGTTTGGATTGAGAAGAATCTTATACAGCTGAGAACACCACATGGAGGTGTCGTGAGGGGTGTTTTTTGAAACACCCATTCAAGGGGCACGCAGTACGACAATCGCCTGACGGAAGGAGTGTCGGGCAATGACAAGTTAGGCCACCAAGTTCATTGGCTGAAACCCTAGCACGTGATGCTCACGTGCTCAACTTGTGTTTCGCACCGCGGTCGCACGCCGCTGCCGCAGGTGTGGGGTGCATGTGGAGAGTCGACTTCTTTTCAACGAACACCGCGGTGCCTCTCAGGAGTCGATCGCGTGGTTTCAGGTGTGCTAGGTTCCAAGTATTTTGGGGATTTATGAGACTTTTTGTTGCGGGATCCAGGGTTTTTCACAAGAATCTTGTTTGATTTGGTTTCTAAAGGTGTCCTTCTCTCGTCTCTGAATTTTTATCTTTGACTTCATAATGAGTAGTTCAGATTTTTCAAAAGATAAGAAGCTTGTTTCAGTGCTTGAAATGGTCCCGATGATGTCTAAAATCACTGAGGACAAACTAACTAGTCTTAATTATTCGGATTGGAGTAAAACAATCCGCCTCTACTTACAGAGTATTCGTATGGCCAGTCATCTTGATAAAGACCCTCCTACGGATGATTCGAAAGATTGATGGCCGGAGCTGGCCTCATGCAACTCTTCATGGACTATAAGAAGACTTATGAGGAACTGAATACGCTACTACCATTTAGTCCAAATGTTAAGGTTCAATAGGCTCAACCCGGCGAGTAAGGCGCTGAGGTTTCTCTGCCTGTCCTTCAGAGGAAGATCTCAATGTTTATATGTAAACCACTCTTGGCTGGGGCCCCGAGATCTTGTCCTTCCAAGAAACATTAAGTAGGATACCCGCACGTGAGACCTCCCTATGTGCCCTCCTTCACCTCGCATGAGTAGTGCCCCTGTTAGCCTGAATCCGCAGTGAGTCGAAACGCAACAACAATGTAAATGGTGGTCCAGCAGAACTCCTAAAGGGACAACCGAGGGGTTGTTTGTTACCATCGCCATAAGTCCGACATGACAATGAGACCGTAGCAGTTTGCAAAGCCCAATCGAGACTTCGCTTGCTCATGGAAGCCCACTAATGCGGCATCGTGACGCTTTAGCTTAGTTCATGCTAAGAATTAGCTAGGTTCTACTTGTACCAGGAATCATTTAAGTCTCCATCTACTCCAATTACTGCTATTGCTGAGTCAGGTAACCCAAATAAATGTCTTGTCTCCTTTACGTCCTCCGAATGGATCATTGATTCTGGAGCTATAAATCACATGACAGGTAATTCTAGCCTATTCTTTTACCTTTGGGGTCACATCCTTTCCTCCACTTCTCCTCTCACATTTCCTTGGCGCATGGGTCACATTCATGTGTTCTTGGGTCAGGCACAATTTTTCCCACTCCATCTCTCCCTCTGTCATCCGTCTTGAATTTACCTAATTTATCTTTTAATATGATATTTGTGAGCAAGTTAACTCGAACACTTAAATGTTATATCTCATTCTTCCCTGGTTTTTGTCTCTTTCGATCTTACGACAATAGATTATCAGAAAAGCATTAGTCTCGTGTCTCATATCCCTTGATCATACAGTACCGAGACCTGTTGCTTGTTCTGGAGTTACTACACCATTTGAGATGCATTGTCGACGTCATCCTCTCTTCCCTTTGTCAATAAGTTGTGTCCACAATTTTCAAGTGGTTCTGCCATTACAAGCAAGAAGTTCATTAATTTGCAAAGATCACTGCCTTCATTCTGGGGCCCTGTAGCCAATAAACGA
Source organism: Tetrastigma voinierianum (assembly GCA_016808115.1). Lineage (NCBI taxonomy): Eukaryota > Viridiplantae > Streptophyta > Magnoliopsida > Vitales > Vitaceae > Tetrastigma > Tetrastigma voinierianum. The sequence continues at coordinate 1,936 of JAEQBH010003406.1, forward strand.
GTTGCTCTATTTGACTAGTCCATTCAAATGTGTGGGTCCGTGTCCGCCAGGGTGTTACCACTGTGTTTCGATACTTTGTTACTTTGTTGATGATTATTCACGAACCATCAAGAAAGTATCTATTGAAAAACCGTTGTGAGTTATTTTCTCATTTTCAGGCCTTTATGTGCCGAGATACACACTCAATTTCCCCCTGCTTATGTTCAAAGTTTGAGAAGTGATAATGCTAAAGAATATGTCTCCAAATAGTTTCGCGATTTATGCTTCAAACTGCATCCTCACCAGACTACGTTGGCTGACATCTTTTCTAATGGCGTCGAGATAAGAATAGATACCTCCTTGAAACCAGGGAACAAAAAATCGGTTTTTTCGGCCAATATTTCGTCGAAAAATCGGTTTTCTACGGCGACCGAAGAAAAATCGTGAGGAAAATCGATCGAGGAAATTCCGGGAAAATCGATAAATCGCCGACTACCGAAAAATGTAAAAACCGATTTTTCCACCAAAAAAATAGTGACTGTGGAGTACGCCAGACTTCAGTGTGAATTTTTGAAAAAATATTCCAGAATATTTTAAAATATCGCAAAATATTGCAACATCTGCACTCACTATTTGACTAAAATTTTTTATAAATACAACATAAATCATACACTTTCTTACAAAACTTTATCCATACATGATCCAAAGTTCCATTAACCTCAAATTATTTTTTCATGGCTTCATCTCAATATTTCGGGGCATCTTATTGGGCGAATATTATCTTCATCAAGACGATCCCTTCCTGAACAACAGCATCGAATTAGGAGTCAAGACTTGCCTTCATTTCGCTTTAAATTATCAGAATTAATTTCGATAAATTATAATGAATAATATTCTCACACAAGTTTCGTATATCGCTTATTTATGCCTTTTATGAAAGCTCAACGTTATTTCCATTTTAATTTCAAAGATTTTTGCTTGGTTCTTCGCTTACCGATATTTTGTCAAATATCACTTGTTATTTACCTATATTTCCCATATATCCAGAAACTAAGTACCGATATATCCGTAATTACCGAAGGACAGTTTGTTCTCGCTTGAAACTACCACTGTGGCTCTATTTTTTCAAATGCAAATTTCATAATTTTAATACGCTGCTTTCCATCGCTGTTTTTGATTAACTGATGCCTCGCCTTTGAATTAGACACTTTGTATCATATCCTTTTTCCAAATAAGCCCTTGCTTCCCATCGAAATTCCTGGTTTTCAGGGGCTGCATTTGTTTTGTTCAGATGTTCGTCTTCAAGTATGTCTAAACTCAATTCAAGTCATTGAAGTGTATCTTCCTTGGTTACCTCGAGTTTAGAAGGGATATAGGTGTTATCGTCCTAATTCGCAGTGTACTTGGTTTCTCGCCGATGCCACACTTCGAGTAGTCACCATTTTCTCAAGACCCCATCCACACTAGTCAAGGGGAGGATGATGATTTGCTTGTTTATACTTTTGCCTCACTAGCTTCGCTTCATCCCTCATTTCTATTTAAACCTCTTATCACTTAGTCTTTACACTGATGCCACCCACCCATCTCGAGCTCCTCTACCATCTCGCTCGATGACGATCTAGTTCTCACGAGCAATCTTCCTATTGCTTCTCGTAAAGGTAAACGCCAATGTCATCCAATTTCTTTGTTTTGCTCTTATGACCGTTTGTCATCCCAATCTTGTTCTTTTATTGCATCCTTGGACTCTATTTCACACGCTCATCATAATGCGCTTCCCTCTACCTCACGGCCGTGAAGGCGATAGAGGAGATGGATGCCTCTAACGACAATGGTACCTTCGTGGACTGTCTCTACGCCAGAAGAAAGCCATTGGTCGTCAGTTGTGTTTATAGTGAAGGTTAATCCCGATGGATCCATTGTTTCTGGGCTGAAAGCCCGCCCTTGTTAAGCAAGCGGTATGCTCATAGACCTATGGTGTGGACTGTTCCAACACCTTTTCCCATGCTACAGATGACATATGTTTCACTCTTATTTCCCTGCTATCACTTATAATTAGATCTCCACTACAGCTTGATATTAAAAATATTCTTCTTCATGATCTACCTTCAAGAGGAGGTGTATATGGAGCAACCTCAGGTTTGTTGCTCAAGGGGAGATAGGGATTTGTCAGTTTCCTGAAGTTTCTTTATACAATAAATGGAGTCTATGTGCGTGGTTTGCAAATTCTAAATGTGCTCGCTGAGCAATTTGTATGTAAGAGTAAATCGATCATTCTGCCTTCTACAGCAGAACTCAATTTAGGTATCATTCTGCTGGTGTATGCGGAGATATTGTTATCAATAAAAGACTAAAAGATATCTCATCTCAAGTCCTTTTCTTCGCAGCCAATTTCTTACAAAGGACTTAGTGATGCTAAAGATACTGTTATCGTTACATAATAAAACACTTTAATCTTCATCTCAAAGGAAATATGTGCTCGATCTATTGTCCTGAGACGAAAAGCCAGTAAACTATGCAAGCTCTATAGAGCCAGTGTACACCTTACTAAAACATTAAACATTTCCTATGATCCTAAGAGATGGGAGAAGACTAGTATTAGGAAGTCGACCTTACTTCTACAAATGTAATTGTCATCCATTGCTAATAATGTTGTTACTAAAGTCAATACATGTCTTCCCAACAACAATTGATCAATGTGGCAGCTTGTAGAACATATTCTGTGTTACTTGGAAGGAGCCCCAAGACGTGGTATTGTATGGGCACGCAATCATGGCATGTATTAGGACTCGAAGTTTCGGCGATGCCATTGGGTAGATTCCATAGTGACGTGAGGTCCACTTCAAGGTACCCCGTGTTTGTTGGAGCAATCTAGTCTCATAGTGCAAGAACAAAGCAAGAGCCCCGATCTAATGCGTAATCCGAATATGAGCGATGTCACAAATCAGATACGAGACTGCTGCTTCATCCACCTTGATGAAAGCCTGGGCATTGAGACACTTGGCTCAGCAAAACTCTATGTTAAGAACTAGGCCGCCCTTTGATATTGTTTCTAATCCGTATTCCATGGAACCGACCAAAGCATATTGGAAATCGCATTGTCATTTCTGCTCATGGAGAGAAAATACAACTCGATTGATTTACAGGATATGTGAAGATTCAGAAACAATTAGCGACATATCTTCACAAAGGCCCTAAGTGCATCTGTGCCAATTATCGATGTAACAAGTCAAGCATGATTAATATCCATGCTCCAACTTGAGGGGGGAGTGTTATAGCATATATCTACTTCCACATATATAGTTGTAACCTATTAGAAACTTGTCATAACAGAGTTAAATCTATTTAGAAGCTGTTAGATTGGCTTTTATATATATATATTCGCCATGAATCAATGAAAACATCAATGAATTCTTTCCTCCAATTATTTCTTCTTGATTTCCTAATGCTATTTAATTGATTTATGACTAAAAGACAAATGAGTCATTATTATTCAAAGACTTCTTGGGGTTTCAAAAGAAACAGACTGTTTATTTTTTTAAAGTTCTTGGTGGTATGTTTCCCAGGTGACCATAGTTACAATAAAAGGAGGAATCTCCTATTATTCTTTATGTCTCCTTCTTGATGGGGAAGATCCATTCCAACTCGTTATTGAACTTCTATAGACAGGATGACCTTCAAAAGATCTCAAGTAAAGCTAGCTACAAATTACATCCCTAGTTCCAGGCCGCAGTGATGTTGTAGAGGATGATTTGTTGATTCTGTTTCCTTTCCATCTTTTTACACCACTATTATTTGTTCTTTATTTGCCTTATAAGAAATAGTACACCAATTTTCTTTGTTAATTGACAGAATGAAAGTAGTTCACTAATTTTGCCCCACATTTCCTTCCAAAGTAAATGGCAACAAATAATCATTTTTTAAACCATACTAGGCTGTTGTCAACTTGAGAGGGTTGCAGCTTTGAGGGCAAGGTGCTGATATATCCCCTTTTTGAGAAAAAAAGTTCTGTCTTCCTTGATGCAGCCCGAGAAGAGCTCCCACCCCTGAAACAATGTTTGGGTGCCTCGTGCTCCTACCAAAACAATGTAGCTTTATATGTTCCGGGGATACATCTGTGCGGGGTTCTACCCTGAATAAGTTGCAAAGGAGGGTTTGGTAGCTCCCTAATAGATGCTTAATTCGCGGTGGTGCTGAAGAGACGTTCATCATATCCTGCTGCATTGTCCACCTGTTCGCTCGAGACAATTTTTCCCAGTTGAGTTCATTGGCCCTTCCCAAATCAACACTGCAAAGTGAGGCCATGGATATCAGCTTTTGAGGGGTCTGTTTGTAAGCAACAAGAGAAAGAGACTTTTGGAAATCTGTTCCTTTGTGTATTTTTGGTCCTTTTGAAGAGAGGAATCGTAACGCCAATGATGGTTGTTTAGCTGTATAGAGGCTGTGTCATCTTTGTGTATAATCTCGTGAGTTGAAGGTGTGGGATAGGCAAAGAGGCCTTCTTATAGGCTTAGAGTGGATGGCCTCCAATTGAGGGTTATGAGGCTTTTGTTTTCAGCCCCTTTTGTGTTTGTCTTGGGCTGCTTTATACTCCTGTATGCTAGGTGTAGTTTTTTTGGTAATATATATGTTGTGTTTATTTACCAAAAGAAAAAAGGAGAGTTCTGCTCCCTGTTAGGTAATCAGCTATGACTCCAGGGTGCACACCAAGGAGTACAGTAAGTATGTGGGCTTTTAGTTAGGCATCCTAGTTCTGCAAGCTTCATGCTACAAAAGCTCTTATGGTTTAATTTTCAGTGTGGAGAATGACACATCTAATGTGAAGACAAAATTTTCTCCGGGTCCTCTTCAGAGGTTTTATGAAGAATAAAAATTCTCCAAAGTCTCTTCAGAAAGTTTCTTAGGAGTAGGGATTCAATCCACTCCTTTTTCCTTCTGACATAGTGAAGGCCAACGCAGACTGAAGCTTCTCGCCGTATAAACGTAAAAAGTTCACTTTAAGTTTTTACACCCCAGTCGTAGCAGTGATGGCTGCAGTAACAAATAGAGGTGGTTTATGCCAAAAGTGCAGTGGTTAAAACAATAGACTTATCTTCTTAGTTCCATTGTGTTGAAACAAGGTTTTGTGGACTTTCTGTTACTGTTGTTCAGGGTCCATTTGGATGCAGCCTGTGTCGCAGCTCCTTTTCAGTTGCAAAAGAGTCTTTAGTGGAAAAGAAGAGGAAAAAAATGAAGTGTGGAAGGGTAGGTCCATTGTGTTTTTGTTTGGACAGTTTGGAAGGCAAGAAATAAATTGGTTTGAAGATAGTGTTCTTTGCTCAGAAACCATAGCAAAATACTCTGTTTTTTCCAAGCCTTTCTATTAAGGATGGCCTCTTCACATTTGTAGGATTCATAGATCAGGATTGGTACTTTATGAGGATGAGGCTGTTTTGCTCTCCTCAGTTTCGCCTTTGCTGTGTGGGTTTGGCGCTTTCTTGGTGCTTTGAGTTGTCATTTTTTGGCTCCTCCTTTTAATTGAATCTTTGTTTCTAACTTACCAAAAGAATGTGTTAAAGAAAAGATTAAACAACATTATAATTATTGTACACTATCCATTAAGATGTGGTAGTACATGAACGGGATGGAATTTGGTAGATGATGATGCATAAGTTATGTAACAAATGTAAAATTTCAGTTTAATTGTTGACTCTGTTTGTATGTTAGACAATACTAATTGTATTTCATTCTCAGGTTGCTTTTAGGACTAAGGTCTTCCACCCGAATATCAACAGCAATGGAAGTATTTGTCTTGATATTCTTAAAGAACAGTGGAGCCCTGCACTTACCATCTCTAAGGTTAGCCAATGCTCCCCTTACCTTTAGACTTTCAATTACACATTGTATGTTCATAATTCTTGTCACATTAGCATAGTTATCTTAGTCTCTTTGTACTCATAAAAAAAAATCTGTCTTTGTGTGTATATGTGAGTACCACGTTTACCATGTAGTATTGTGGTATTGAAATCACTCAGTTACTTAGTAATCTCATATCCCCTTCCCCTTCTCTCCCTTTAGCTCTGTTTAACTTTTTAGAAACTTTAGTGTACAACTTGGTCACATATTTTTTTTTTTTTTTGGTGATGAAAATACAAATCTTGGTCAAGTTATCCAAGACACCTGACCTTCAGGTATTAAGTTTACCCTCTCAAGCATCAGGTTGAGCACACCAGGTCAGCAATCTGGTTGAGTTGCTGGGGCATGTGCTTAACTGGTTTGGTATGATGCTTTAAAATCTCATATACGAGCTTGGGAAGCTCTCATCCAACTTCTGTTAACCCGATCCAAAATTGTTTGTTGCTTGATGCTAACATTTCAATCCTCTTCTTTATAAGAAAGCAGCAAAAATTTAATGTGGCCTGTTATTACCGTGCCACTAATTATACTTCCTGGATTTCAATCAGGTGCTGCTCTCCATCTGCTCATTGCTGACAGATCCGAATCCCGGCTTTAGATCCTCTTTGTACCAGAATCGCCCACATGTACAAGACTGACCGATCCAAGTACGCGAAACAACTGCTCGGGTTTCGGCCAGAAGCATGCCATGGATGATGTGGAGCTTTGTGAATATATATTATCTTTGTTTGTATACATATGTTAAACCGTAGGCTTCGTTATTGTCTCACAGACTTGGCAGTGGGAAAAAAAAAGGCGTGGCGGGTTCTGTAAAGAACCACCTTGCCTGCTTCTGTGAAACTATGTTTTGGGGTTTGAAAAGCAGAAAAGGGATAGATACTATGTATTGTTATGTCAAGTCGAAGTTTTGTTTAACCCCGCTTGGTCCCATATAAAAGCTATGTTCTTGTTCATAATTCATAAAACTTTGAGGGTGATGTTGAAATCTCATGATGTAAATGGAAAAATCCAAGATGACTCATCATTTCTACTAGGATGATGATATCAATTTAATGATTACAGATAAACATCAAATTCATTTACCCATTTTTGCCTGGTATTTTTTATATTTTCCTTTTTTGGAAGATGCACGTTAGCTCTAATACAGCGTTGTGCTATGAAAAGCATGATAAACGTTTTGTGTGTGTTTTTTATCTGTTTTTCTTTTTTATGATTTACCAAATTAAAAACCAAGTTTGGACCTTAAATCTAACTTTAATTTGTTTTAAATCAACTTGTTCCAAGGAAAGAGTGAAAAGGGATCTAGTATATTCCTTTCTGTAAAGTCTTCTTGAATGAGAGGAAATAGGACATAAGTAATCAGGCCAGTATATAGTACTAAATGAGAGAGCAATCTTTTATTTTCTCTCTTCTAAAGCTTGCCCTGATCGTGGATGAGGAAAGTCATCGCACGATCACATATTGTGCACTAAATATCTAATGCCATCATTTGATGGATCAGCAGCTGTCCAAGTGTGGCCACTTTAAGCATTTTTGGAGCTCCAGAACTGATATATTTGTAAATTGCCCTTGAGGTTTTGGCTATAGCGGCTTGGGAAGGATGGATGGAGAACAAACAACAAACATTTGCGTATAAAAAAAAAAACCTCGATACTTATAAATTGAGAATTTGACTTATTTGCGTATAAGAGAAACACTTGCATTTAAGCTCGCTTGTCATTTCCTCTCTTATTTTCATCAACTCAAATAAAATCTTTTGGTGTATTTTTATCTACTTGCATACCCAGTGTACCATTATTTTCATCCCATCTTTTTTATATTAAGCATTAATGAGAGGAGTTTCTTTTGTACTCAGAAGGAGAAAAATTCAAGAGCAGAGGACTTCAAGTGATAATTACTTGAAAGAGAAATGTAAAAATGTATCGGAGCCCTCACCTAGGGGTGTAACCGAGCCGAAAGTATTAAAGTGCGCCTACCGGGTTTCGGGCTCGTTTAGCGAGTGAGGACTCGAGCCTATTCACGAGCCTATTTAATGAAATGGACGGTACCGAAGCTCAGGGTGCTCGTACCGTACCCATTTAACTTACGGTGCCTCAAACGACTGCGTTCGCCGACTCGCTAACTTAATAAACGAGTTCGAAAGCGAGCTTAACAGTTCGAACACCGGCGAAATTCTGCCGTTACAACCCTATTTTTTTAAAAAAATGTTCATCTAAAATAGTTTCAACATACAAACAAATTAAAATTATAAGACAATAAAAGCTAAATTAACTTTATTAAAGTTTAGCTAAAATATTCATCATGCTCATTCAGAAAAAAATTTGTTTGTGTATCAAGTCTTCCGAGCATTTTTCCATTTAGCTCTGTTCAGCCTCTAGCCCTGCATCGAAATGGCTTCACGAAACACACGGTAGCCGACGGTACTAGTTCGAGAAATAAGTTTTCTGACTTCCTAGCTGCTTAACTTACTTAGCCTCAAAATGATACTCTGCCTCAACTCTGTTTAACTTGTATCAAATGAAGTTCGAGCAAAAGCTTCTAATGAGTTAATGCCGAGCTACTCTGCGAGTAGCTCTGCTCTACAGCAGCCCTACCCCTCACCTGGAAGCCTTGTATGAGGTTGAGGACAAGCGGATGTACAAACAGAAGCGTTTTAAACTATATGTGAGAATTGGCAACCCACCCATCTCTCTTCCCCCCCTTCCTTCCACTCTCTCTCTTGGGTGTTTGTATTAGTAGTCTTTGATATTTCATCATTTTAAGTTTTAAACACAAATTATTTATTATATTAGTAATGAAAAAGATCGATGGATATAGGTGAATTATTATTTTTTATATGGATTTTATTTTCTTTATATATTTTATTTTCTCAATTTTCTATGGTTAACCACCTAAAAGAAAACTCTATTTTTTTCCTTTAAATTTTACATGAAATACAATATAAATAAAAAAATTGTATATTTATTTGTTTATCTTTTCTCTTGTCTTTCAGTTTTTTTTCTTTAGCATTTTTTGAAAACCAAACATACTTATGATTTCCCACTAAATTGTTTAATCATAAATTAATTATATAACAATATTTTTTTTTAAAGGAGAATAATTTAATTGATTCAAACTAGCAATACATTAGATAGAAATAAAGAATTAAATTCGCTAAAAACTCTAGAGGATGACGTAAATATCTTCAAAGTTAATAAGATAATGAATCCGCTGTAAAACTTTACACTGATAATTCTATAATGACTAATATAACACACCGACCTGGATAAAACCTACACATTTGATGCAATGAGCTAATAACGACCCAAATGAGCAGACCACTATTTTACTTTTAACGTCTCACGAAACCGCATCGCTCGAATTACCCACACATCGAAAAACGCCGCAATAAAGCACGACTTAAAACCAAAACTCCAGTGAGTTAAGATTCATACTGCCAAACCACACGCCATACAAGACGAAAAACAAAAATACCTAAAAATTAAAAGAAAAATCTGTGATTTTTATAAAGAACCACTTATTAAGTTAAAAACTACATTTAAAAGAAATGTAGACAAGGATTTCCAGTCAAAACGATAAAAATCGCCACCCATTCTTTGCTTAAAAAAGGGACTAGAAAAATAAAGACGAGAAAGAAAGAATTATCTATATCTCGCTACTTCACGAAAATTTTTCAACTCTCTATCCAAAATCAGAATTTCTTCATTTAAAATTTTCAATTATTCTAATCTTTAGTTTTCATTAAAATACACAAGCCAGACTCGACCTCATTGGTAACATGCTTTCATTTTCTAACCCCATTTGGTTGAATTTGGTTGAATTTAATTGAAACAAGTAGAAAACGCTTTTTACCGTTTTCCTCGATTCATGAGGTATTAAACGCCAAAGTAATAATTCATTTTTGTTTTCAAAATTTGTTTTCGCTTTATTCTCGTGAATTCAAACGCGCTGCTTTTCCTTGCTGAAAGCTACTGTGGTAGTAAAACGTAAAATTTTCTACTTACTAAACAGGGCCATAACAACCTAAATCAATATAAATAAAATAAAATTATAAATTAATCAGAATAGGGCAATGCAGCAAGATACGGAACTATCTAATTTCTATGTCATATAGATTTGCCAACCCCACTTAGGAGACATTAGATCCAATTGATGTTAAGCTCATTTAAGGTGTTAACATATTTTTCCTTTTTAAAAAAAAAGGTGTTATACCATATTCAGTGCAAAGTGAGAAATGTAAATGGGTGTGGAATCATCAAAATAGATGCAAAGCATTTGGGAGGCCTCCAATGATTTTAAACTATGACTAATTTCTACGCTATATAGAGCTCTTATATATATATATATATATATATATATATATATATAAGAAAGAGCAGAAAGATATATATATATATATATATATATATATATATAATATAAGAAGTTATAGAAAGGAAAACATATAAAACACTTTTTTTTCTTACACTTTTCTTTTTTTTGAAACACATAACACAAAAACAATAACTTAAAACACACATCAGCTGTATATCGAAACAATCGCTGTGTTTTCAAAATTATTGCGTTAAAAACTAGCTTTAAAAACAAAACCAAACATGATCTTATTTATCCTTTTTTTTTTTTTTTAAAACCAACAATAAAAGAATGTATCTATAAATACAACTGCATGTGATCTTAGAATGTCTAAATGTTTCTACAACAAGTTTCCTAATATTGGCATTGCTTAAAAACGGGTTTTTACTATAATATAAAAAAATAAATATTATTTTATTTTTAAATTATTCTATATATTTATATGATTACTTTTTAAAAATTGAAAGTAAAGTGTTTCATTGAGAGTTCAAACGCAGCAGCTCTCTCATCTCATTTTCTCTGCCATTTGTTATCTTCAGCCCTTTTGCATGATAGAATGAGTGATTTTTGATAATTGTTTGCCAAATCACTCTATCAAGATTCATTTCTTTCACTCTTCCGCTTTAATAAAAAGTTTCGCTCTTCCACTGTAAGATATGTTTTATCTTATTTTTCATGTTGTCGCCGCTTTATTACGGCAAATGTTTGTTGTCAACTTATTTACACGCTGATGTTGTTCGTGCCTTTGTTACGATCGCTATTTACATTGTATTCGATGGGATAAAGAAGACAAATTCGACACAAGATATCAAATTATAATATCAGATAAAATAAATGTAAGTCAAGATATTCTAGTCACTATATTATCAAACTTTATGCGCTTTACGTCGGATTTATTACGCTATTAATACGGATATTGTTTCTTCACGTATTGGTTTTTAACTTTCTCATTTGTATTCGACATCCATCTATCGCAGCGCCAAATCAATAATATTATTTTTCCTTTCAAAAAAATTGAGTAAAGATAATTTTAAAATCTAAAATAGGTTTTCTTAAAACACACTATTTTCTATTTCTAAAAATAACAAATTGAAAACAATGTTTAATTGTGAAACATGTATTCTCAAATTTTAAAATTATATATTTTGGAAAAATAATTAGTTAAAAAAGAGTAATGGGGTTTGAGATTGTCTATATTCGTTCCGCGCTCTATGCTACATGGTCACCTTAGAGATTGGGATTGATGAAGATTTGAAGAATCAAGCCTAAAGTCCCTAAAGGAATCATAATGTAGTATGGACATGGACCATTCCACAATGTATGAATGTGCGATGCTAGGAGCGTCTGGACTAGGATCGCACTGATGCGGACGCAAAGCCGCTGAGCTGGAGCCAAGATACTGGGAGCAAGTAACCTACGAACCCGAGACTATTTAGTAAAGATAAAGATCAAATCAAGAAGATCGATCATCTAAGCTATCAAACTAGGGAATTGAATCAAATATGATTTTATTCTCGAAGAGGATTTTTGCAGCAAGTTTCTATTTCGCTGTAAGGCTTAAAGGAAAGTACAAATTGCATCGTTAAGTTTCCTTTCTACCTTCCGTGGAATAATATGATGGTTCTATATTCTTCGTTCTAATTAATGTACTGGTGGGTTATGAGTGTGCGATGCATTAAAGAGGGTAAATGGAGACACCATTCGAATTCCACTATGAGTGATTAGGTTTCATGCTAAGGCCATAGTAGAGAGGGAGTCTCGCATCACAAGACCAATTAAACCTTTAATCAAATAAGTGGAAATTCTTACATTTAGGCACAACCCATGAATGTATACAAAGCTACCGAACCATGTAAAAATTGTGTTATGCACACACTGTTAAACAGAGGAGTTCGACGCATCAATAGCTTAGTCTCATCTGAGGTCACATCCGAACATCAAGGACATGGACTCGAGCGCACAATTATATTTGTCAATCGGGTATTAGGAGTGGGTCACTTCTAAATTACTGAAAGTGAGATAGTCAAGGTTACCCCATTCTCTTGTGTGTGTTAAAATCAGATGGATTTGATGAAGAATGAAATATTCCTAAGGTGCCCTCATCGACTAGATGATAGAAACTATAGCTACTGGAAAATACACATGAGTGTATTCATCAAGTTCCTAGGCTTTGAAGTCTGGCAATTTGTAGAAACAGGATGGTCGGTCTCAACCAAAACTGATAATGGGAAATCAGTGATCAAGCTACATCAGAATGGAGTTGTGAAGAAAAGCAAATAGTCTTATCAAACTCCACGAACCTTTATGCTATCCAATGTTGTATGGATGACAAGATGGTCGGACTCATTGCCTCTTCAAAAACTGCAAAGGAAGCATGGGATACTCTCCAAGAAATATTTGAGGGATCAAGATGAAGAAATCTGGAGAAGGAAGACAACGACAGAACCTTGAAAAGGGTTCGATCTAAGATCTCAAACAAAGAAGATCATGGAGATCAAGAAAGGATTAGACGTCCTAGAGCTCTTTCTGCAATTGTCATAACAAAAGGAGCTACTTCACAAAGGGCAGAAAGAAAGATAACAACGTTATCAGATTGTCCGGATCATTTGAACTTGATAGCAATCACACATGATAATCTAATAGTCCCCTTCAGTGGTACAGGAAAAGAAAGTAAAGATAAGAGAAGAGATCTTTCCCAGTCAAAAGTTGTAGTTTTGAAGACTGAGCAAACCAAGTCTTTGTAGATCATCAAGAATCACCAGTCTCGAATCAAAGTAAGAACCACTCACTTCAAAGTCAAGAAAGAATGGAGTTACACGAGAAAAGAGGTAAAAGGGTATTAAGAGGTAAATATATGAAAAGGGTTCCTCTAGATCAAAGAGATAGTCAAAAGATGGACAAACAAAGAGTCTTGGTATCTTCCATTCCACCAAAAAAATGATTAAAGAATAATGTATTTCTATAGTGGATGTTCTTGGCACATGACGGGAAACGAGCACATATTAAATAATCTACAACCCTCTAGTCAGGATAGTGTAACCTTCAGGGACGGTGTTAGAGGGAGATTCATAGGGACGGGATCCTTGGTCATTCCAAGGTTGTCAAAGTTGAAGAAGATGTTGCTCATTGAAGGGTTCACAGTGAATTTGATTAGTGTAAGTCAACTATGTGATGAAGAACTACTTGTACCATTCATAAAAGATAAGTGCATAGTACGAAATCAAAGCCACTGTCATATCATGGCCAGCCCCTATATGAATGAAATATAGCAAAATCAAATGACATGGTACCAACAGTTCGGACACCCTAACTATAAACTTGAATACACCATTACTTGACAGACAATTCAGAATCAAGTAGTAAAACTTGGTCACATAAGTAGCTCCAGCCAACTAAGGGAACATGACAGGCCTCCATACTTCAAGTCTCAACTTAATTCAACAACTAGTGTACTAAAATTGCTACATATGGACTCCTAACAGGTTAAAAGGGTGAGGTGAGAACAATTTAATAGAAAAAGATACATCTATGTAGAAGTTGTTCGAACAGTCCGTCTCCTTTTGGAATAGACTGATGATCATGTTAGAACTCTCATAGCCCCTTATGGGATTAGGAAAAGGATGCCGATCCATATAAGGATCACAAAAACTCATCTCAGTAACCACCATAATGAAGCCGAATGGCATTCAATGCAGAGGAAAACCAGCCTTCTCTAGGGGACTAAAGAACTTTCATTAGTATGCCACCCTCGAGAAGACAAAGAAGTTACAATATCTGTCAGGACGATCACAAATGCTCACAATGGAAGCGCCTCCGTTCCTCAAGATAGTTCGTACTACACCCGAAACTAAGCATCCTACCACAGAGCGTCTCGAACTATCAAAGGAATACACACACTGATGATCATGACACTAAGCAGTGAAATTTTCTAACTATCATGAAGACTATTGGCATGGAATAAATAGTTTAGTGGAAACTCATATATAGGGAAGTATACGCCTCTTGAAGCCGTGAAAATTAGTGTAAGTCGGTTCAAGCAAGAAGAAACATAACTACATGGGAAGACACGTAGAGAGAAAGCTAAAGGATGGACACCTTCCTCAGAAACCCGTGAAAATTTAAATTTAAAATTTTAAAACGGCAAAACACTACGAATAGTCTCGCAGGAAAGTCGGAAATTTTTCTAGATCTTGGATGATAAAAAACACCACTTGTACTCCGCGGAATCGTCTCGCGGGACTCCAAGACCCAACGACTGGTCAAATTCCAAGACTGTCAAAATTTCATGTTTTTCGAAAAAATTGAAGAATCTGGGCAATGAGTGACCACACCGTGGCACCACTGTGTGGTAGGCAAATCTAGCCTTAACACGTGGTGAAATGCGATGAAGGCAAAGAGAAGGCCACATGGGAGGCAGTAGGGGTGGTGGCTCACCCCAATCGATTCAAAAAATAATAACAATAATAATAAAGATGGTACGAATTATAGTGAAGAGAAAGGGAGAAAAGCCAACGGAAAAGGCGATAGGAGTTGGGCGTGGCTGCCAAGAAGGAAAGTGAGAAGGAGAGAAAAAGTAGAGAGAAAAGAAAGGAAAGAAAGTGAAAGCTTAAGCGAGAGAAAATAAGGAAAGAAAAGAAAGGAGCAGTTAAAAGGGAAGATACGCGCTGAAGAGAGTGCCGAAAGAAGTGAAGAAAGGAAATGAGAAGGGGAACCTAACCAACATCGCAAGCAAGCGAGCGAACCGGAAGGAAAAGGACTCGGAACTGTGCTAGGAGAGGTAGGTTTCCTCCTGCTTCGGTTATTTTACGCCTAGGGGCTACGTAGAATGGTCGACCCGTTTCGGCCTCCAGTTTCCGCATGCACTTAAGATGTGTGGTTTGGTTGTTGTTATGTGATGGTCAAAGACCTAAGCCATGGGGTTTTGGACTGGTCCGACCCACCGTGGCACCGGACGGCAAAATCTCGAGTAGAATGGCAAACGGTGTGCCTAATTCCCCCACACACCCATACCCGCCGCTCACCCCCGGATACGATCTATAATTTTCGCCCAAATCTCTGCCTGGTCATTTTTGCACTTCTACGGAAAGCCTCGTGCTGAGTCTAGAATTTAATAAGATAGCGTCACCTAAAACGCGTCGAACATTGATGGGTCATGACAGCCAGGAATGGTCCATTCCCGTTTCGGAACTTATGTTTTCTAATCGGCTCTAGATTCGAAATGTCAGAATCGCGTGATTCGGGCTCGGAGCGTGAATCGCGCGGTTGAATGTTTTGTATGGTCTTGACACACAGCCGGACTTTTCGGGATCAAGTCCAAATTATTTCCGCCAAGCATGGTCGATTTATTATGGTCGAATGGCTAATGTGCAAGTTATTGTTGTGGCACTGAATAACATGCCGAATGTGAAATATGTGGATATATTTGTGGTAAGATAAAATGGAAATAATTATATGTATTAAATATAATTTATCCATGACACCCGACATGTATGTGTAATAGATATAAGCTGCTTATTTGCTTTAGTGTATATGTAGGTATGAAATGACATATGCATTGCATTTATGCACGGGACATTACGTCGTAGCCTGCAGTGTACGGTCATTCCATATCGTGTTTGGTGTTCGACCATGGTTAATTGAGATTGTGTTTGGTGTTCGATGGTGGGCTCAGTATTTTGGATTACATCCAATGGAGACTCATGGGTGCATTTCAACTGTTTTTGAATAAACAATTTACCTGGATATTGTCCACGTTTTTGAATAAATGTTTATCAGATTATTCATCGTTGGTCAAAATAGCTTTATCTGAGATCGTCTTAACGCTAAATAAAACAAGCTTATCGGAGGATCGCTCCACGCTTTTGAATAAAACAGAATGTTGTATAGGCGTGTGGTGTCTTGCGGTGAGAACCCGAAAATCCGTGGCCAACAAATGCATAACACACAACCCGGTGGGGTGAAATGGGGCAGCATCGGTATCCAATGTGAGCCTAGAATTACAAACAAAAAAGCTTTGGCTTTAAAAAAAAGGGTCGTGCTGATGCCTTTTACAAGCCACACTTGGCATATTCGTAAAAGGAAAGTGAGTCTGAGGACTTAGTGATTCGAACCCGAAAGATATCGCTTTTCTACGCATACTTGGTATTATCCGTACAACAGAGTACAGGTACTGGAACGTGCGTGTGATCAGATGTACTGCAATGTGAAGTTGTGGGCTCCTTTATGATCAAGAGACCCTTTAGCAAACTAATCTTGCATAGAAAGGACTTTTCCAACCAAGATAGTGGAATTTTCGGGGAGAGACGAATCAGCTTATACCGTATCGGTTACCTCCCATTTGTGCTCAGGCGCATCATCCCTCGAGTTCTATGTGAATCTCTTCAAGGACAATGGGAACCCTAGCAAGTCTTCGAAACATCCAAAAGACAACGGTGCGAGGACATACTTTGGACTTTTTCTTCACTGAAGACACCAATCAATACTGAACACCGACATCTAGAAGAAGAAGAATAGTGCCCGAGATGTAATCTAATGGTCTCGTTATAATAGAGGAAAGATACAATCATGGCCAAGGCGTTCGAATCTCGCTCAACTCTCACTCCTAGATACTCTATCCTTCACAAGATCACTAAGTGTAATTGGTCGCCACTACCCATCGCAAGATAGGTCAGATCGTAAGAGCTTTGCCACATTGCTCTTGGCAGGTGAACAGGCAAATATTCAATCTCTGTGGAAGATCGTGCTCAACATATGTACTGGGGACATGTTGAAAACAGCATACCGGAGCACTAGGGTACTCGCGTTTTTACTTGGGGGACTTTATGGCCTAAAAATAGATTTAGTGAGCCCCCACCGACATTTTGGGACTTAGTCAGAGATGCATCAACCAGCAACTATGCGTGAAGGGCATCATTTTAGAGATGTCCCTTTCTTTTAAGGAAAACACAAGGGAAGATGAAGGAGAAGTTTCTAGGATACCCTCACGTAGTCCAAACCAAATAACTGCAATTTTCAAGAGACAATCCTTCTCTACACTAAGGATAAGGAGTAGCCTTCTCGACGTGACCATTCGGGTCCCATGAAAGCATGAAGGGTCATTCAGATAAAGCAACAACCGCTGGTGGAGCTACACCCAAGGAATACAAAAGCAATGAGAAAGTGCTTTCCCCACGTCTCATCGAAGAATTGAAGAAGACCAAAGCTTAAGAGGCTATTTTCTCTACTTTAGAGGGAGAAGACATTAAGGGGGAGTACACAAACCCCATACCATCACCAGACCTCACTACAAGTCCGTGACTCTGCCAAAGAATTGATAGTGTCACGCCGTAAGGGACAAAAGATCTGCCTTGGGACCCATATTGTACAACCTATCTTACACTTGCCATCGCGTGTTTAACGCCATCAATGTCCAACCGCAGTCCGACCAATAATGGTGAGAAGAAATGAGACGAGTGCCTCTGTGACTACCATCGCCTCTCGGTCCCCTTAGTTCTAAGTCTTCACCAAAAACGGGAGTAGCTCAGACCTTTTATCCCTTCAATGTTGTATGATCGACATGCAAAGTGGGTAGACAATCAACGAATTGAAAATCTTCAGTCAAGAATTCTTTAAGACCGATTATATATATATATTAAAATTTCTATGACACTATTACCAAAAGACTATTATCTAATCCCCGACAACGGCGCCAAAAACTTGTTAAGACCATATTATATATATACAATTTATGACACTATTACCAAATGACTATTATCTAATCCTCGGCAACGACGCTAAAAACTTGTTACAGACCAAACTGTATGATATGATCAGTGTATGCCAAACTTCTGATATTGCCACTCAAGAACTATTCAGTCCCTAGCAAAGGCGCCAAAAACTTGTTACCCGTATGCTTCAGGTAGATGAAAAAGATCGATTCGCTCTTTTGTAAAATGTATTCATTAAAATTGAGTTTATCTTGATTACTCGCAAGTGCACAAGTCGTAAAAAGTAATAAAAAGTGGATATTTAAAGTCCATATCGCTCCCACGAGAATGATGATAAATTAAAAGACTAATTCACCCCAACTACTCAAGATCATTACTATTCGAACTCCACCGCTATGATGACGAGATGACTAAAAGAATTCTTAACTTCCCAGATTCACCTCTTAATATACATGAAAATAATTTTTTAATAAAATGGGTTTGAGAATTCACCCAGTGAGACAAAACTCGGATATAGATCAATGAGGTATAACCCAATTTCGTATCTTATCGATTCACAGTCGCATAAATCGTGGAAAATCTGGCTCTTTGTCAAAGACATGGTAGTATAGCCTGATTTCTCCCTTAACCATACTTTTCACTGATTAAAGGTTCATATTCATTTTTATATACACGATTCTAAATCGCCATTTGTAATATGTAACCCTCTTTCTAAGATTTAAGTATTTTCCTTTTCAAGACTTCATACCCGTATCTTTAGATCGAGAATTCTTTCGCCCTATGTGATGTGATATTGCAAGCCTTCTCCAATTGGATTGACACCTCATCTTTCATTTATGATGAAAATTTCCATTTCCTTGATTAGATCTCTGCTAACACGGGATCCAGATCAATTCATCAGAAAGAGGAGAGACATCCGATCGATTAAACTGATACTTCATTCAACTATCCTTCCATTATGAGTAAGTTGATGATTTATCTAAGTGACCCATCAAAGTCCATTAGCTCTAGAGTATTAGTCTACCCTACCCACAAAGAATTGCTCTACTCAGATTCTAATTCGTGTCACGCAAAGGCCTCCTGGAAATCGTGAGTAAGATATAGGACTACGTTTTCAGTACATGGTACTAGTACCGGGAACGTATAAATTCAAAAACAATACTAATCAAATAAATTCAAGAATTCTAATTAAGACGCTTCCACTCAGGTATTAAAAATGACTATCATCATTGACCTACCTTGAGTGCTCAACTTTTCTTCAAAACCTGTTCACCAATATCACACCAACTCCGATCAAAGAGAAAATTCACTGAAATCATAAACAAACTAAAATAAATGAACTCCAGAAACTTTTCATCATTTATTTAAATCAGACAGTAATGAGAAAGATGATTTTATAAATAAATTTTAGCTCGAAGCTGCACTTCAATTCAATACCCAAATCCAAAAATCTAAAAGAATATCAACTAAAATCTACATTGAAACTCTATTGAAACTAACTCTACTAAAAAGAAAAATAAAATATACAAGAGTCTTCAACCACCCGCACGCCTCGAGTCGCTAAGTCGCGCATAGTGCCCCAGATGCTGCCTATATTTATAGATCTCCCAATGTTGGGTCGCACTTCATTAATTGCATTATGGATCCCTCATAATTTAAATTGTCGCCTGCCGCATGTGTTTTGTCATGATATTTTCGCCCGTCATATCTCCGTCAGAAAGTACGCAAATGTCAGAACCTCGTTCTCATGCTTTTCTTCTTGATTCTGCTCGTGATAGACTTTTGATAATGTTGCGAATTTTCTGTGTGGAAGTGCCTTGATCTTGTCGCAAATGAATGTCTCGTGGTCTCGATATCAAAACTCTGTTTGCAACCCGCTTCCTCATGTCCTTCTCGTCTCGGAGTCTGGTCAGGACATAATTTTCCTTTCGCCATCAACTCATGCCACGACAGATTTCTTTGAGTCCAAAATTTCTCTGCTGCGATAGGAAACTTCTTTGTTATATAGACTTTCTTTTCTTCTCTCGTTTTTGTTATTGTGGCTATATCGCTTAAGTTGCACATAGAAATCTTTGTTGCAACACACTTTACTTAGGTAATCTCAGTTCTTCTTCTAATTTATGTCGCGATCTAATTTATTCTCGTCACTTATAACTTATCATTCCATAGCTTTTATTATCGCGGCTCTAAAGCTCTCTTTGTCACGACAAAGTAAATTCAATTTCTCGAATTCACCTCCTTCACAGCCATTTGTCGCAACAAACCAATGTTTGTCGCGATAGACTATTACTTCTTAGTCAGGAATTTAAATGTTATACGCGACAGATTTTCTTTGTCAGGATGTGTAAATTCCTCCTCGACCTGGCTCGTTCTCGAATATTCAACATAAAACACTCTGTCTCAAATTGACTCAGGTCAGAATCTTGAAGAATCATGTCGCGACATAATCATTTCTTTATCACGACAGAGTTCATCCGTTAGCCTTCACCTTTTTATGTCATGATAGAGGAAAATTAGGTTGTCAGCGATACGCTCCTTTCTGGTCACCTTGATTATCAGAATGATTGAAGGACTATCGCGATAGTTTTCTTTTACAATCTTTTAATAATGTCGCAATAGCAAAACTCTTTGTCATGGCTGCACTGCTCTTTACTTAGTTATGTCCGGGCTTATGGCGACATTTAGTCAGTTGTCATGGCATAGCCTTTTGCCTCGTTAGAATTTGTGTCACACATACAAAACTATGTCTCAATGTAGATCGCGCATTTTCCACTTTTTCGCTTCTTTCTCGCCATTTTTCAATTAACACCTACTAAACACAAAGTCAGGAATATTTCATAATTCGCATAAAATAGATCTAAACCGTTTAAATATGCAAGAATGGATTAAAATAGATGAGTTTAAGACTCATCAAATTCCCTAAACTTAAAGTTTTTCATTCCTAAGCAAAGAAAAGAAATTTTGTCATTCTCAAACAATTTAGCTTTTATTTTAAGGACATTTTCATAGTTCAATCAAGTAGAAATATAAGTCAACAAATATTTCCAAGATAAGTCGCAATCTAGAATCAGTAGAGATTTTCCATTAAATCATACTAAACCAATAAATACCTTATGGTGTAAACAATTTAATCATTAAACCCTTGATTTGTGTGCGCCGGTCTTTCCCTTTCTCGCGTATTAGTTAATCTTCTCGAGATATTACTTAATCAGATGCTCTCTATTTTTAAAGTCTCATATGCTTGTTTATCATATTAATCTCCACTAATGTAGGGATAACGCCTACCCTCGTGGATCAACAGTCTTTAGGCTTCAGAATGTGGCTTGGTAATTAGGTAAGTAATTATCTTAGGCTCAATTTTTACCTGCATTTCACCCGACAACTTACACTCTCATTTCGATGCATCCTTAATTTCTTTGATTGTAAGTCTCAACCTTCAGATATATTTGGTGCATCTTCCGCACATTCTTCTTATCAGGTATCTTTTTTCTTTTTATCGTCTACTAATACGTAAGATTACTTCTCTCCCTTATTTTAGAAGCTTTTTCACTTTTCATATCTCATCAAGCTCACGGAATGGTGTACGTCGTCTTTTAAGCTTTCTAACACCCTAACGAACTTCGTCAATAACTCCATACCATTGGCATTATTAGGGTACTAGGTGTCAACACCCTAAGGACTTGACTTTGCTCAAGGAGTGAAGGCTACAAGACCAAACTCATTCCTCCTAATGTTTTTCTTTCACAACTTTTCATAATTTTTTATCTTTTCTTATCTCAACTCCTTTTTTATCCTTTCTTACAACTTGGAAATAATATTCCCCAAACTTGTCATTTTCTTCATTGATGTATTTTGTCTTAGTAATCCAGTAAATAAGGGTTCTTATCAGAGGATTATATGTAAGGAAGGAATCGGGCTTCATTTGCTGGTAGATGATGAGATCAAGCATGTTTCAAAGTCATAACTATATACGCTTACGCATATCATGTATGTGCTTCTTGGAAGGTCTAAACTTCTGGCGACAAGCCTAAATCATTTCCTTTTGTTAGTGGTATTGCCTAGGATTTCGCCTCGACTAATAATCTAACAAGTTCTGTGGACACTGAGAGCTTCCACCGTATGGATCCTAAAAGATATTCCTAATCTGCACACTTTCGTGAGTTATCACAATTATGCAAAGTTTATTAGGGTTTTTACAACCAAACTGTTTACACAAATAGAATTATAGGTCTTATCTATTCCATTAATTTATTAAAGCCTTCCTTATTCTCGGGTCTTCAACACATTTATTTATAAACTATACAACTTTCCAATTCCATTCATTTCATCCTACCCTAATGCATCTATCAAATTCTTGCTTGGTTTTGAGATTTGTTGTCAGGTTTGCTTAACAAGTCAAAGTTCATTCTAATCAAGCATTTAACTCAAAACAATCCAACACAACCACAATTTCATTCTTTAATCAATTCCAATCAACCAAACATGCTGCAGCAATTTAACAATTAGATCAAGGTAAATTGGTTTCTCATTTATTTCAACTAAACTATTTATCAAAAGTAAAAATTTTCTAACTATCAAACATGAAGGAAAGAAAATGTGTACAAAACAAACAAGAAAATGAGAAAAATCAAACAAAAGTGAATACCTGCTTGGGTAAAAGAATTCCTATTTCATCAATTTGTCAAGGATTGGATATTGGGTACATAAAGGAGAAAAGATGGAAAGTAAGACAATGTTCATTTTTACCTCAAGCCTTTTCCTGGCGTGCCTTCCATTCTTAAGTATTCTTCAACTTCCCCTAATGGGGTTAATTCTTCTTTCTTCACGTATTCAGGGGCTTTATTTTTGTGATGGTTCTCATGTGGTTCAAAAGGTCACTTTATCTGGGGATTGGATTTGAGAAGGGTATCTAGTCTGGTTACACTTCGAGGGACTCATCAGAAGGCACAATACCATAAATTATGATTCAGGGCAATGACACTTTCTCATTGCTCGAGACTATCTTCATAAATTTCAATCTAAAATTTTGCATTGCTTTCTATCAGTTCTCGTTGCCTTTGCCAATGGATTATGAGTGTCTTATCGTTGATTTACTCATAGGTCATTGCTTTAAACTTTGTCTGCAGAATGTGCCGACTATTCAACCAATTATCATTCCTTGATTCCAGCTCGCTTAGTGGCATCATTCTATCCTCCAACATCTTTATCAACCCCGGCTTCATGTTTTCCCTGCTTCACTCAGGCGTGCCACTTCTATCCCTTATTATCGTTTCTTCACTATGTGTCCCTTTTCTCCACCCAGCCTCCACTTTCTCTACTTTGTTTCAATGCATCTTCCAGATTTCGATCCCTTCTTCTAAGCTCCGCATTAAAATATTCATCTCTGAGCTTCAGTTGGGTTTTTAACTGATCATCCCTTTCCTTCATTTCCCTGCTTAAGTGGATTTTGAAGATTCCATCGCTTTATGCTGTTAATCGGTGCTCGAACTTTCAAATTTTTGTTTATGATGGATTTATCTCATGTAACGCCCCAAAATAATTTATAATTTTTATAATAATTTTATTATATGTTTAGGTATAACCAAGCTAAAATGGGGATTTTCTCGAATTGATAAATGATTAAATGAAAATGTTAAATGTTATATGATCAAAATGAGTATATGATTGAATGATAGATGCTAAGGACAACGACAAACTTAAATTAACTCTAAGCCAAAAAGGGCAAATTTAAATTCTGCGAAAAGAGGACCTAAGGATCATAAGTTATAAAGAATAAATGTCAGTGATTAATGAGAGTCAGAAGGCAAATATGGCGATATAGCCATAAAGCATTTTTATAAAACTTAAGCCTTCAAAAGCACTACTGCCAGCCAAACAAGGCCTTACGTAAGACAGCTTGACTTAAGACCAAAAAGTGGTCTAATGAGTCTATTTTAAGAGATCACAACCTACAAGAGAAGATTCGAGTAGATTTAAGGTATGAACACAAACCCAGAATCTCCCCTCTTGCGGATTTTTGATCTGGGGAAAAGCCCTAACTCTGGGTAGTGGGGTTTTTATTGGTTCTAAACCACTTTCGAGCTGCTTTCTGAAAGGACCTACGACGCTCATGTGATGATTCTGAGGAGGTTTATTGAAGAAAAATTAGTGAGAAATGGCAAAATCTACCACCTTCTAGACAGACCAAGGTGCGGTACCCCATCAAACGGTACGGCATCTACTGTGCAGAGGAAGTGGTCCGATACCCCTTCACAAGAATGGATCGGCACTGCACGGAGCTTCCTGCAACCCCTGTTGCACTTTTGCATTATTAAGTCTCGTATTCGTACATCGATAGTATAGGAACGCTAATAAACATTAATGTAATAAATAAGAATGGTTCAAGTGAAAACGACGTACTCCTCAATACAAGAATATATCATTAAGTGTGAATAGTTGCTAGTTTACTAAATGTGATGTGTGTGATTTAGTTAAAATATGAGGATCACCCCACCTAAGACCGAGATCAAGACAAGGCAAAAGAAAGAGATAGATTAGTTTGTTCTATCTTCTCCTATTCTCGCTTCAAGATTCAAATGCTCGTTTAAATGATAAAGAAAATCATATTTATTTGTTTTAATTGCTGGTGGCACCTGACAGAAATGCTCGTGATATGAAAATTGCATGAGTATCAAATGAACTGTTTATACAAAATGTACATTGTATCAGATTTTACTATAAAGGATTCAACGCCTTACTGCATCGTTAACCGCGCACCCGCATTAAGGATGTATTGATATACCAATAAAGTCAAAATTAGCGTGACTGAACAAACGATTGATGCTATTATCTGACGCTAGAGTCTCAAAGAAAGAGATCGCATGTTTCAAGAATCGATTTTTAATAACTGGTCAAAGAATTTCAAATAGACCGACCTCGTGTTATAAAAACAGCCCGATATCCTACCGGTGATTCCGATATCCTGTATATAGAAAACATAGATTAAATTTTTTAAGGGCAGAACTGAATTGACTTTGAGGATTGTTAACATATCGAAATTGAAAAGCATGATCGCAATCGAAATGAAAAGAGTATCAGGAAATGTATGATTTGGCTACAAATGATTTATCGTGATACGAAGCGATATTCGAACGATCAATGAACCAAGCAATGATCAGATAATTTTTAAATAAAGTGATATGTATCAGGACGACATCGATCATCCAAAAGATTCGAAAGTTTCATAGTAAAATCACATGATTCGAATTTAAACTCGAAACAAAAGAATGGAACTGTATAAACCACTAAGCATGAAAGGTGCTTCTAGCGCATACTTTTGTTAATGCGCAGTAATTAAGCTGACAGTAAAGATCGGAAAGCAGTTCTCAAGACGGCGAAACAGAGTCATAGAGAAAGATTTGTGGAGTATGCTCATTACATTCATCCTCACCATTTTTTGGAGCACTTATTATCAGGTTGTAAAATAAAAGGAGTTCAACTCCGAAATTATTTTTGTACCTATATCCGAATACGATTCGATATTATGTAGTAAACCCGCATAACATGCCATTGGGTTAAATGCATATTTTGTAAAGGAAATTGCATTGAATTTATAAATGTTACAGTTTCGCCTAAATTCGGAAATCGCTCGCAAAGATTTGAGAACGAAAACGTGTATATTGATGAAGTGTTTTTGATAAATGATTTCGATAAAGTGATTGAGTGGTAACAGAGCATCCCTGGACCGATTCTAATTCGCCTAATCTGCCTGCCCGAAAGTGGGTGATATCTCAGTTTAGTGGATGCATTCCAATCAAGCCAGCTTTCCGTAAAGTCTGGCCGCCTGGGGCGGACTTTCCCACTGTGCTGACTCATTACATCTTTCATTCCCCTTTCTTCCTCCACATCTATTTCTTTCTCCTTTCCTCTGTTTTTAAGACCTTTAATCAATCTAGTCAAGGTCAGAGGAGATGCCCTGGGGTATGTTTCTTCTTTTCCCATTTTTCCTCTACTCCCTGCAGCAAGGTCGGTGATCAGAAAGGTGGAATCAAACCTCGCATCTCGTCTCGGAGGTTTCAAGATAGAATTCTAATTATCTTCCCCACATTAATTTTGTATACCTCAAAGAATGTGGGATAAGTCTTAAACTCATATATTTTAATCCATTTTTCAAATTGCTTTCGCATTTTTGTAGTTGTTTTAATGTGCTAAATTATGGAATATTTACAAACTTGCGGTTTCAGAGAGGGGTGTTAATTAAAAAAAAAAAAATTCCAGAAAAGAAAGAAGAGTAAAATAAAAAATTGCGTAGGGTCTATACGCGAACGAAATTGTGTGTCATGACAAACTTCCAAGCAATTACAAAAGAAACCATGTCGCAACAACAATTCATGTGTCGCAACACCATAATCTAATTGCTGATTAATCGAGCTAGTCGATAGAATAGCGCAGTCGCGATGAGAATGGGGAAAAACATGGGCAAGCGTACTGAACAAGTATAGTTTGTGTCAGGCATAAACTGAATCATGCGTAATATCTATCGCGATTAACACTCGCTTGTCATGACATTGACTCGCAACATGGAAAAGTTTGTTGAGACAGAAAAGATGCTGAAGAAGAAGTTTAGGTCGTGACAAGAAAAACTAGGTGGCGACAAAGGGTGCTTAATGGATGAACTGACCTGGTTGCAACAAGGAGAGTCAATGTTACGACATGCTTCAAACTTAAAAGGTGTTTTGATGTCGCGATATGTCGCGACACAAGAATAAGCTGAAACAGAGAGAAACGAGGTTGCGACACAACTTCTAAGTCACGACAGAGGTTTCAACACAAATGCAGCAGTTTCTCGCGTCGCGACATAACAAGCTAGGTCACGACAAGACAAGTCACCGAATAAAGAAAGTCTCACAAGACAAAAGAAATAAGTGGTCATACACGGCGACAGTCAAGGCAGAAGTTATGTCGCAACTAGAAAAACTAGGTTGCGATAGGAAAATATGCTACATGCAGAAAGGTGTCATCGCGACATAACATATTGGGGTCGCGACATACAAAACATCACCAACACAAGTTCGTGGTCGCAACATAAAAACGGTTCGGCAAATAAGGAAACAGCTGGCCGGCACGTGAACTCGGTCAGCGATGCACTTTTCGGGTCGCGACCAAGATAGCAATAATACAAGATAGTGTTGCAACATAACCTAATAAAGATGTCAAGTATGATGGAAACTTGAGTCGTGACACCAACTTGCATGTATCGTGACCAAAACCGTGTTGCAACATAATTGTTCGAGCAATGGCCAAATATCATCATACAAAGGAAATTGAATACACAGAGTTATCATACTGAAGGAAAGAAAAATGTCGCAACAAAAAAATATGTTGTCGTAACTCAAGCAAGAATGAAGAACATGCGTGAAACATGTGTCGGATGTGACGACCGCCACGCAAATGTTAAACCCGCAACAAAAATGCAAACTCGTCGCGACACAACTTCTAGTCGCGACTAAGACAACCTCGCCTAAAATTTAGTGGATTCGTGAAAAGAATCATTAAAGTTAAAATTCAAACTTTTGTGGCCTCTATAAATAGAAACGACGCGAAGTGAGGCGCCAACAAATAGTTCCATTTAACCGTGAGTACTTCGGGAGTCGAGACTTTCAGATTATATTTTTTTCTTTAATTTTCTTATCTTTTTCTTCGTAGATTAACTTAGCGTAGATTTTGATTTTAATCGGATCTGAAATAGTAATTTGTTTAGAAGTTGTAGTTGAAATTTAATGTCAAAATCAATTATGATTAATGCTTGAATTAATGAACCTGCACAAATGTCGAACTCATTTCTTCGCTTGATCAGAAGCAGCCGAATTTTCCGATCAAGATTTCAATGTATGTCAGAATCCAGCTTTTGAGAACACAACTTCCACTCGGGAAAGATCTTATGTCATGATGGTCTTTTCGCAAATGAGAGGAAAATTTCCCCGAGTCAATTTTGATGTGTTTAGTTCGATGGTGTTGATCTCTGATATTAATTGCTTCAATTTTAGTAGCTTATACCCCATGAAAAGACTACTGTTTCGCCTGATTTCTAGCGCCCGAGTGACATGTAGATGGAGATTCCAGCCTGCACGCTTATCAAAGATGTTGTAATTAATATCAGTTAACTAATGAGCTCAAAGGCTATCATTTAGATAAATCCTCAATTCGCTTCATGGTTTGAGAAACGGGTCAGTGATATATCAATTCTAATCAATTGTAGATTTCTCCTATTCTGAAGAATGATCTTGATCCCGTGTTAAGATGAGATCTAATCAAGGAAAGAGAAATCCTTCGTATCTTAAGGATGAGTTATCATTCTTTGCGTAGAAGTCTGCAGAATCGCCTTGCCTGGGAAGCAAGAAATCTTACAATATAAGAAATGGTAATGGCACGGAAGTTAAAAAATATTCAGATTTTATAGAGAAATCTAAATTGTTTAGTAATTAATTAGAATCATGTTCTTCGTAAATAGACATGAACCTCTACTCAAAGGAAAAGTATGGTTAAAGGAGGAATCCAAACTATACTACCTCGCTCTCGACACTCTGTGATTCCAACTCGGGTGGGAAAATAGAAAGATTAGACGTGAACTGACAATTCTCACAAAGCAGTTGAAATCCCAAGTGTCTACTTCCAAAGAATAACTTGCTCAAATTCAGTTTTTATATTTAGGATTTAACTTTTTTTCCTTTATATTAGATGAAGGATTCAGTTATTACAATTTTTATTAGTTTACTAAACTTATCTAAAATAAGATTGCTCAAATAAGATAACTTGAGCATTGCAGAGGTCAGCTTACTTTCTTCAATCTCTATGGGAACAATATCCGACTTATAGATTCACTTTATTACTGTATCGACCAAGGGTGACTCAGCTTTAAGACCAAAATAAATATTTAAACGAAGTTAATGACAAAACACCCTTCTACGAGCATACAAGTTATCTGGTTATAATGTCAGCTCTTTACCAAGGATTAAAGTAATAGTCCTTTCGGGTGAGATGTTCAAATTTTATCTATGTGCAACTTAGTGTATCACTAAGTTTGGTAAGCTGATATCATGATTCTAGTGAATTCAAAGGGTAGAAATTTGTATATATCTTTTTGATTTGGTCAACACAATGATGAGAGGATTGCTTCGCTCCTTCACCGTGGCCGAGGTGCTTACGGGCAAAAGGATCGAGTTGATAAATGTAACCATACCATACTCTTCGCTTAAATCACCTGGGTGGTACGGATTTATAAAGGATTTTCTTTGTCCCCTTCCATTTTCCTTTTTCGGTTGTAAGTAGGTCTACTATCTTTTGGTACTCTCGCTCCTTTAGTAGTTTCTTGAACTTTGGGCCATCTTTCCGCACCTTCAGATTGAACAATATATTTATCTTCTCTTTGCTGAAGTCTATCCATTGTCCGCTGACATATACTTTCTTTCCTTCCTCTTCCACCATGTTCGCAAAAAATTCTTTCACCAATGCAGAAAAACCAGGTTCCTTATGCTCGCTCAATGATTGCCATCCTCTCTTCTCAAGTATTTCAGTGAAAGGGGAGATTAACTTTTTGAATCCTCTTTCAACAATGAAACCCTCATCATGGACTTTTACCAGTAGAGCCCCTTTGCTTTGTCGAGATCAAGCTTCTTACTTTTCGACTCCCTCTTCCTTTTTTCTTGATTCCTAACTCCCCAGCGGGTGACTCTCTTCTATCTTTAGCTCTTTATTCAGCTTGCATTTCCCCTTATTGAGTTTCTTGAACATTCTCTTCCTCTACTTTGGTGTATACTTCCATAATCTCATTCAGGTTCATTGAACTCTGAAAAATACAATCATTAATCAGTTCGGAGCCCGGTGAAATTTTGTTTCTACAATCTCCTGTCGGCGTACTTAGTCGAAATTTGTTTCAAAGCTGTGTGATTGAGATTGAAGTGCCTTTGCCTCATCTTGAACTACGAGAGTTAATTCTCCTTTCTTCACATTGATCAAAGCTGCTCACATTTGCTAAGAAAGGTCTTCCTAACAACAGTAGGACTTGTTTGTCTTCCTACATATCAATGACTACAAATCCATTTAGGAAAGCAAGATTTTCCACCTTGATCGACATCTTCTAAAATCTTATTGGGATGGGCGGTGTTCTATCTACCATTTGCAAGGTCATGGTCGTGGGAGTAAGTTCCCCCAAACTTAGTCTTTTAGCAACAGACAAAGGCATCAAGTTGATGTTAGCTCCAGAATCACATAGTGCTTTTCTTATATCAGCATGCCCGATTTCAGGGTATAATTGAAGAATTTTTGCACGGATCTGCGGCTACTGGTAAGAATTTTGAATTCTTGCATTCGAGGTTCTTTGTCAAGCTCTTTATTCCTTCTTCTCTTGCCACTTCATGTGCAGTATGCATTCTTCTTTCATTGCTTCCCAATTTGTTCATCACTGCATCCAGCTTTGCTTCGATGATAGTCATACGGTTCAGCTCAATTAAACTACTTCCTCTCAGTTTGCTGCTACTCCCTGAAGCTTCAGATGGAGCCTTGTAATTGCATTTGGCAAGTTCTTCAATCAGTTGCATTGCCTTCTCTACACTTTTTCTCTTAAAAGCTCCACAATAGGATGCATCAATTATACCCTTGGAGGCATAATTCATAGCATGATAGAATATATCCATCTGAGTTGTTAGATCTATTCCATGCATAGGATATATTTTTAACAGTCTCTTATATCTCTCCCATGCATTGTAGAGACTCTCATCTTCCCCCTGCTTCAAGACAATTATTTCTCCTTTTCTCTCAAAAGTTAGAGCTAGAGGAAAAATGCGCTCATATATAGGCCTCCACTAACTCTTCCCGGTGTTCACTTGATCCCACGGCGATAAGATCGAGCTAAGTTCTTTGCCACGTCTCTCGGTGAGAGAGATAGGCTGCAGCTTGATCACTTCTAGTCTCACCCCATTAAGTTTGACTGTATTGGCCATCCTCATGAATCTTCCCATATGCTCATTGGGATCTTTTGAGGGATGATCAGTAAACTGGTGCTACTGTACCATAGTAATCAATGATGACTTTAGCTCAAAATTGTTGGCTTCTATGGCAAGTTGTCTCACCTCAGAGTACTCATCTTGGATAATAGGCCTCCAAAAGTCCTCCATAGTATTAGGCCTCTAAGGTCTCTCTGCTTCTTTTTTTTCTTCTGGAATAGCCTACAGTCTTTCTCTTTGATTTGCCATACTTCTGGATTCTACACTTGTGATCTTCCTCAGATTCTTTAGTGTTCTCTCAATTTCAGTGTCTAGAGGCAGCAGATCTGCTTATGGTTTTCAATGCATTTAAAATCTTCTTGAAATATAAACACACTAAGATCAAATGAATTCTGTGGGAGACGATTATCTCTATTTAAGCTCATAGAAAAATTTCAGTAGCTTCTTGACTCGCCATTAAAAGCTTTGTTTTTGTGATTTTAAGGTTATAATAGCAGAAAAATGTCCAAATTAGTAAATCTCTTTTGAACAGAATATTGATCTTTAAATTCATCATTCGATTCCTCGACCATGGCCTTAAAAACTTTATTAAGACCAGATTATATATATACAAATTTATGACACTATTACGGCTATTATCTAATCTAAGCGGCGACACGAAAACTTGTTAAGACGAGTTATATATATAAATTTATGACACTATTACGAATATTGTTATCTAATCCCCGACAGCGGCGCAAAACTTGTTCTGAGACCAAAGCGTATGATGTGATCGGTGTATGCGAATACAGTGTGCCACTCGAGGAACTATTTAGTCCCAGCAGCGAGCGCCCCAGGCAGTACGGATGCTTGTGTAGATGAAAAGATTGATTCGATCTGTTTGTAAAATGTATTCATTAAAAGTGAGTTGGTCTTGATTCTTTGTATAAGTGCAGTCGTCTGAAGTAATAAAAGTGGATATTTAAAAAATTAAGATATCGTTGCCACACGAGGAATGACTGATAAATTAAAAAAAACTAACTACCCACATTTATAAGATCATTAATATTTGAACTCTTACATTATGATGATGAGATGACAAAAGAATTTTAATCCTAGATTCCAATTCCTTGTATACATAGAAAATAATTTTTAATAAAAATGGGTTTGAGAATTCACTTTGAGTGAATAGCTGGATTATAGATCAATGAGTAATAATCAATTTACGCATCTTGTTGTGGTTATAGCCGGCCGTAGAATTGGAAGCTGAGTTTGCTTCAGTGCATGGTAGTATAGTTTGGATTTCTCCCTTAACCATACTTTTCACTGATTAAAGGTTCATATTCATTTCCGATACATGATTCTAATCAGTTACTTGTAATATGTAACCCTCTTTCTAAGTTTAAGTATTTTTTCTTTTTAGTACTTCATACCCAGATCTTAGGACTAGAGAATTTTTGCCCTCATAGATAGAATATTGCAAACCTTCTCCAATTTGATTGACACCTCATCCTTCATTTCTGATGAAAATTTCCATTTCCTTGATTAGATCTTTGCTAACACGGGATCCGGATCAATTCATCGAAGAGGAGAGACTTATCGTCGGTCGTGATACTTCATTCAACTATCCTCCCATTATGAGTAAGTTGATGATTTATCTAAGTGACCCATCAAAGTCCATTAGTTCCAAAGTATTAGTCTACCAGCACAAGAGCTACGCTCTCGAGATTTCTTAAATGCATGTCACGTAGAGAGCCTCTTGGAAATCGGTAGATATAGGACCTTGCTTGATGTGAGGGTACTGTCTTGAAACAAATAAATTCAAAAACAATACCCGATAAAAATAAATTCAAAATTCTAATTAAGGCGTTCTTCCACCTTGTGCATAAAAATGACTATCATCATGGACCCTTTCCGAGAGAGCTCAACTTTTCATTTGGATTAAATATATGGTGACTAAGCGGTTAGGAAGAATGTAAATCATAAACAAATTGAATAAATGAACTCCAGAAACTTTCCATCATTCATTTAAATCAAACAGTAATGAGAAAGATGATTTTATAAATAAATTCAAGCTCGAAGCTGCACTTCAATTCAATACCCAAATCCAGAAATCTAAAAGAATATCAACTAAAATTTACATTGAAACTCTAGCCCAAACTAACTCTACTAAAAAAGAAAAAATAAAATATACAAGAGTCTTCAGCTACCCGGATGTCACGGAGTTGCGGAAAGGCTGCGCCTGATGCCATAGTCGTCTGTTATAGACTTCCCAATGTTGGGCCGCACTTCATTAATTGCATTGTGGATCCCCAGAATTCTAAATTGGTCGCTTTGTCGCGACATAGAAATTTCTGTCGCGATAGAGTTTTCAGTATTTGTCGTTAGCCTCTGTCGTAGCATGTAGTCTTCTATCGCGACCTGTTCTCTAAGCTCTTTCTTGGATTCTGTCGCGATAGACTTTGATAATGTCGCGACAAAATTTTGGTGTAGCAGTCTTGTTCTTGTCGCAACTCACAACAGGAATGTCTCGTGTTGCGACACCAAACCTGTTTGCAACCAACTTCTCATGTCATTCTACTTATGGAGTCTGTCGCAACATAATTTTCTTTTTCGGCCTGTCAACTCTGTCGCGACAGGATTTCTTTGAGTCCTTAGCAATTTCTGTCGCGACAGGAAACTTCTTTATCGCGAAAAACTTTTCTTCTCTGGTTCTTGTCACATAGAAATCTCTGTTGCGACACACTTTACTTGGCTAATCTCAATTCTTCTTCAATTTATGTCGCGGCCTAATTTTATTCTGTCGCGACAGAATTATATCATTCTATAGCTTTTATTGTCGTGACAAGACTAATCTTTGGCGCGATAGACTTTTGTGGCTCTTAGTTGTGAATTCTGAATGTTATGTCGAGATAAGATTTTCTTTGTTGTGACAGAAATTCCTCCTTGAGCTGGCTTGGTTCTGAAAACTTTGTCGCAACATAAAAAACACTTGTCTCAGCTGACTTGTATTGTAATCTAAGTAATTTCTATCATGACATAATTATCTTTTGTCAGCAGCGAGTTCATACATTGTAGCCCGACTTTTATGTTGCGATGGGGAAATATTGTTGCGACCTGACTCCTTTGCTCTTTGCGCTTGATTATTATCGCTGGCGAGTTAAGGGTTGTCGCGGCGATTTTTCTTTACAATCTTCTTCAATAATGTCGACGAGAAAAACTCTTGTATCGCGACGAAGCTGCTCTTTTCGGCTTTGGTTCTGTCTGGGCTTTGTTGCGACATTTAGTTGCTAGTTGTGACATTTAGTTGCTGGCTGCGACATAGTTCCTTTAGCCTGCTTGAATTTGTGTCGCGACATACAAAAACTATGTTGCGACAGAGACTGTTGCATTTTCCACTTTTTTGCTTGTTTTCTCTCATTTTTCAATTAACACCTACTAAACACAAAGTTTGTGAATATTCCATAATTTGGCATAAAAATAGATCTAAAACTATTTAAAACATGCCAAAAAAATGGATTAAAAATAGATGAGTTTAAGACTTATCAGTATCCAATGCCTA
Organism: Tetrastigma voinierianum; assembly: GCA_016808115.1. Taxonomy (NCBI): domain Eukaryota; kingdom Viridiplantae; phylum Streptophyta; class Magnoliopsida; order Vitales; family Vitaceae; genus Tetrastigma; species Tetrastigma voinierianum. The sequence continues at coordinate 36,387 of JAEQBH010003406.1, forward strand.
TTGTCTTTATCTCCTCTGCCCATTCTTGTTACATTCTTCGAGGGATGTTTTTGCTGAAGACATAGACAAAATGGGAAAATGTTGGGGTTTGAGATTGTCCATATCTTCGTTCTAAGGGTTCTACTAGAAGATGGTCACCTCAGAGATTGGATTTGATGAAGATTTGAAGAATCAAGCCTAAAGTCCTTGGAGGAACTAAAATGTAGTCCGGACATGGACCATTCCACAATGTTTGAATGTGTAAGGCTAGGAGCGTTCGGACTAGGATCGGAACTGACGTGGGACGTAAGTCAGTTTTGAGGCCGTGTAGGGTAAGGTATTTAGGAGATAATAAGTAACCTAGGCTTTTGGAGACTATTTAGACATCTTGAGATAAAAGGTCGGATCATCTAAGCTATCAAACATAATTTGGATCAAAATAAGGATTCTATTTTGAAGAGGATTGTTAGACATGAAGTTTCCCTATTTCTGGTGATAGCTTAAAGGAAATCTGAATAATTGAGGTAGGTTTGGAGTGATATTAGGATAATGATCCAACCTTATCTAGTCTTCCAAAACCGAATATACAAGGCTATATATTTGAACTTTGGAATATGCTCAATACATAGTTGAGCATCATGTTGATGATCAGAAGAAACAGAATTCATGCCGACAAACACGGTAAATTAGTGAAGCTGCCTACTACTAGGTTGGGTGAACATTAATTGAGTTGCCTTTCATCTTGGCCTCCCATGTCTAAGTCGGTATACACTAAGGATGGAAATATTGGTTTCAACGGATATATCAGTACTTGGATTTTACAGATATATGGGAGATATATCGATGAATATTTTTACATGAATATCGATATATCGAAAATTAACAAAAATACTTTGAAATTCATTGAAATACTTTCTAAAAGTATAAAAATGACATTAATAATCAAATATATACATTGAAATTACATTCCAATAAGCTTTTAAAATCAAAATTAAGATCGAGTGGTTCAATTACAAAATTTGATAGAATCGTCTTGTCGAGCCCAATCTTCGCTATCGAGGCGTAGTGTTATAATATTGATTATAGAATGAGCATCTTAGTGCGTAAATGTCTTTACTTGTATCACTAACTTCTCGATGGATAGGAAATTCGAGGTTCGTCAAATGCTAGTTTCAAAATTATGCATTTATTAATATATTATTAATGAAATGTTAATTTATTAATATATTATTACTAAATTAACTAATTTAAAATATGAAAGTATCATATAAACTATCACAAAGAAAATTTTTTTGGAGTGAAATGAAGATTATATATAGGTAGAGAGAATTTGTGATCAAATGGAATGATTTTAGAGGTATATATAAATTTTTTTTGGGTCAAAATAGTCGTTGGATGATAAAATTTTTTTTGTAATTTAATTATAGTTGTTGGATTTAATTTTTATGCAAATATAACCGTTAGATATTTTTTAAACTGTTGAGATCAATCTATAACCGTTGAATCAAGTCAGGATTTCAAATCTGACTGTTTTGATATATCTTCGATATATCAGATATATCACGATATATCACGATATATCTTGATATATCTGATATTTAGAAAAAATTAAGTAGCAATGTGTGCGCGGACACGATATTCTACGATATGTTGGTCCCAGCCCAGATATATCACTAATATTATGCGATTTTTTACCAGATTTTCAGCAGCAATTATCGATGAGTGATATTGTTTATTTCTTACATTGATATCCGATATATCGACGATATATCGGATATTTTAAACCTTGGTATACACTGAGAAGCTCGATTAATATGATTAATGTATTATGAGTTATGGATGTGCGATACTGTAAAGAGTGGAATAAAGGGAGTTAGATTCTAAATTACATTATGGTGAACTAGATTTGAGGATGTGGAGTAGATAAAGTGCCGTATCAAATAAAATTTAATTATAAACTTTTAATCGAATCGATGAAAATGCTGCGTATGAAACGCAATACGTGGATATGGGCGGATTGCCGAGCGCATAAAATCATGTGTACTACCCAATATCATTGCTAATTATTTTACATATGCGCTACAAACATTAAGTCCCGCGAGGACACACTATAGTCTAGTTCGAACTAGGTCATAGTCCGAACATCAAGGACCGAAACTTGGAGGGCACTCTTATATCTGCCAATGAGAAAATAAGATTTGGTTGAATTAGTTAAAAAAAAAAAAAATGTGATTGAATTATAAATTATAATTAATAATTTGAAATAATTATAATAATAAAGAAAAAGAAATTCGTGTCCAGGTCATACTTCCAGAAAAACGTCTACCCAATGGCGGTTTCCTCCACGGTCCGACCTTTATCACTCTCGTAACCCAAAATAGCCCTACACTTTCCCTGAAATGAACGAAAAGCCCATGGAATTTGGCAGCAAGAACAGGGGGTATTTTGATGTCACGACACGCGAAAGAACAGGAACTCGTTATCCTTGGAGGAAGAATCAAAGATCTTCGTTGGTGCATACTTCGTACGAGTCTTGTTCGGCGCCTTATTATTATTAGTATTTGTTATTATTATAATAAATTAAATCGATCACCATTCGTGTTCGTCTTCGATCTCCTCAAAACGGCGGCCGAACGTTTCTAGGGTTTCTCCTTCCGGCGATAATTTCTGGTCTTGGTCTCGTGGTGGTGCATTCTCCGTCGGATCAAATCCCTTCCCGTTCAAGGTGATTTTGCTCCTCTTTTTTTTTCTATTTTCTGGCTCTTATGTTTCTTTTTGTTGCTTAATTCTGAAATTTGTTTCAAATTTCAGGGGAAATTTCCTTTAATCTGGAGTAGTTTGGTCGAATATGTCTTAGAAGTTGAGGTTGTGGGGGAATTTGGTGTTCTCTAGTGAGGAAATGTGGGGGAAAGGGAAGGAATTGGAATTTTGAGTTTTAGATTCTTTTTAACTGTTCGGATTGGGAGAAAACGAAAGACCTCAGTTTGACTGAGTTTATAGTATAGCTAATTTGGCTTTATTGAGGTGATCAATGGCAAGCTAATGGAGATTTTTTTAATTTTATTTATTGAAGTTCAGGAAGTAAATTAAAGGATATGAATTGATGTCTACATATGCTTTATTTCTACGATTCTGTGTAAAGAATAATAATGCCAAATAGATTGAAAGACACATATGGGACTATACTTCAATTAAAATCATGGATTCTCTTGTGTTCCTTTTCTTTTTTTTTTTTTTTTTTTTTTTTTGCTCTTGTGTTCCTTAAGGTGAAATCCTTTTTATTTATTTATTTAGTTGTCGTTGTTTTCTCTCTACTCTCAAGGCACTTTGTTCTAAGTAGTGATATTACAGTCGCTTTCAATTACATGTTGGCTTTAGTGGAGCTGTTTTATTCACAATTTTCATGTGGGGTTTGGGGTATTTATTTTTACCTGCATGTGCATTGAACTCATTTACAAGTTTTTATCATCCAAGCTTCCGCTAATATCTTTTCTAAATCAAGTGGAACGAGTTGTAAGTCGGGAACATTTTGATTCTATAAGTCTACTTTTGCTTATCAAAAAAAGTTTGTATCGCCAAGCTAAAGTAATTGCTCTTACAGTTTTAAATTTGTTGATTGTTTTAAATGAATAATTGATTGTACGGAAGAGTTTCTTGCTTATCCAAACCAAGAACTTATTGGATCTCTCTTATGTTAGGATGAATACTTGGCATGCATTAGGTAAATTATCTGATTGATGTGATGGGTTTTGAAATTTCAGGGTACATCTGTGTTCATATTGCTGTTAACAGTCTGAACATCAAATGGGACAGTGCTTTATGAAGGCAAGTGTTGTCAAATGGACTTTTTTTTTTTGGAATTTCATTTTCTTAAAGAGTGGTTCTGCCATGTCTGTGTTGTCCTTTGTCATTTCCCAATTCTAAATTTTCTTTTTATGTCATAAAATGGTCAAACTGAGGACTAAGTGCCTGAAACTGAAGTTCTCTGGACTCTTTGTATTTCTACATGCTGTATATGTGAATGGTTCAAGTTGGAGGTGCTATGAAGAGTCAAGGACAAGGTAAACCAAAAGCAACATTGGTCAAGTCTGTGAGAGAAATTATGGTGCCTTGTCTTTTGACTATTGTGTTGACACATTTAGAGAGACATTAGTGGAAAGATTCATTTTGCGAATTCAAGTAGATAGAATCCGGCACTCAATTAAATCTGTGTTACTGTGTTTTTATGCATGAGCATATACTCCTAGTAAGCATAAACTTAAATTAGGGGAACTTGATTATTGACAGGAGATTGGGTGCCAGGAGGTGTAGAACTCTCTCAAAGCAAGCTCCACTTCCAGTTTATTAATAATAATATTGCAATGAAGAGCCCATGGGATATCATTTTAAGGTAGTGCCTTCTGGCAAGGAACCACAAGTCCCAAGTTTGAGCCTTGTCTTTCTATCACGTGGATTCCCTCTTATGAAAAAGGAAAAAACGGAAAGGCAGAAAAGAAAAAATATATTGCTGATGGGGTTTCCTCTTGCTACATAAAGTAAAGTGGATCTTCCTAACTGGGTCATTGCAGGGGCTTCAATTTCTCCTCTTTTAATTCTTGAAATCATCTGTCAATCACTAGTTACTAACATAATTTGATTAATTTATTCCACCCCCACCCCCACCTGGATGTTGCCTTTTGCATGTGATTACATGACTCAGATGGGGGGTTGATGAGAAAAAAGAGATTTCTGATTTCTGAGGAAAAATTGTGACCAGTCTGTTTGTTTCTCTTACATATGGTATTTGAGAAACACCAGTATTTCCCTTTTTATGATACTTTTCTTCAAAAATCAGTTGTATTCTTTGTTGTTATCAATATCAGGAGTCCGCCAATAGTGAGAGATTACATGATATTTAGAAATAAGAAAAATGAATATTTCACCGAAAGAGTGTCCTTTTTCTTTTTACCATTTTGTAGAGTATATCTACTGTTATATGTTATAGAGATTCCCTTCAGTTAATTATTTTTTTATTGAAACGGACCCATTTTTGACAGGATTTTTTACTAGCTAATAAAGATATCAATTTCCATGGGAAGTCAAACCAAAGCCTAACACTACGATGTTTTTTCTAGTTTTTTGATTGTTAATTTTTTCTTTTCTTTTTTGGTCCACATTGGGACATAACACATGAGCCTCACTTATCCCACCCCAACCTGTACCGCAGGCTAGGCCTCATGGGCTCTGATAATTCATTTTGCAACCCTTTAGAACTTCTCTACTTAGTGGGAAAAGAAAATACTCGTCTCCACATCAACTAATCAGTTTTGTGGCTGAAAACAATAATTATTCATTTTCATTTTTGTAACCTTTTAAATTCTCCACTTAATGGAAAAAGAGAATTCCCTTATCCACTTAATTAATCAGTTTGGTCAACTATGGCGTTGCCTTGACCGCGATGATTGTGAAACTGTGGGTGTACTATGCATCAGTTTTATACTCTTAACTTGTTAAAAGCATTTGATGAGAAGTGCTTATGCATGGTGCAGCATCACAATGATATTGATTCCAATCACAATGCTGCATTTGCTAAGAAGCGTACACCTTATCACTACAAAAGAACATTGGGAGGAGAAGTTGGCAGAAGACAGCAAAGATGGAAAGATTGTAAGTTTCTCAATCCTGTTTTGTTTTGGAGGAATAAATGAGCCATATCATACAGTATCACTCCCGTTCTCTCTTCACATGCACAAACGGGAACCAGGCAATCCAACTATTAGCCTATAACTTACAAGTTTGCATGAGAAATTGATGATTCCTTATTGCAATTTGATTTATTTGGGGAGTTTATTCTTACAATGTTTTTCCAATTTTCATTTAATTGGAACTGCATGTTCAACAGGTGATTGCGAATTTTAGTGCAACATGGTGTGGTCCTTGTAAAATGATTGCACCGTACTACTGCGAACTATCTGAAGCACACCCTTCTTTGATGTTCCTTACTGTTGACGTTGATGAGCTAAGTGTAAGTAATACATCATTTTGGGAGCTTTGAACTGAAGAACAAAAAGTTTCATATGAGACGCGTTAAGCTAGCTCTTTGGCAAAATTTTTCACTGACATGTTCTGAGTTCCAGTAAAATTTAGCTACAAAGGCACCTGCTGAGTCTCTCACTTTTATCATGGCAATGGATGGTAATGGTTTGATCTGGCTTGCAACTCCTGGGTTCCAGCAGCATATTAAGTACCCAGAAAGAGAAAAGGAAATGAAAATATCAAGCCAAATGTACAGAAAGGAAATTGAAATGATTTATGGTGTAATGCAGGAATTCAGTTCATCATGGGATATCAAAGCAACTCCAACATTTTTCTTCCTTAGAGATGGACAACAGGTTGACAAGCTTGTGGGGGCGAACAAACCTGAGCTGCAGAAGAAGATAACTGCTATTTTAGATTCCATGACCCCATGAAACAAATGACCTAGGATGATCCGCATGGTTGAAAGGGCACTGAAGTCTTTTGTTGCGAGGTATTCCAGACTCTGTATTTAGAGCTTTTGAATGTATATTTTGTTTGCATGTAAGGGTGACTGAAGGACATAGTGTTCAGTTTTGAAAATCTTGGCATCTAAAACCTGGAAAAGGAGAACAACCCTCTTGTTTGAAAAAAGAAAAAAAATTGTAGATTCTGAAATGTTTTTGAGATTCTTTGTGTCTTGTTGGTCTCAATATGTAGCACTTCTAATTCTTCCTGCTTCTGATCCTTTCCGATTGAAGTTATGAAGGTGATGAAGGCCAAGTCTCAACCAAACTAAACGTGTATGTTTGAGCTGACAGATTACCAATAGAAGCGAAGGTAGACAGAGACTACTTTGGCTTCTTATTACCAATTCTAGGGCATTCACTGAAATACCTTTTCCTGAACATAGAATCTAGAACCATTAAAGATGCATGATAAAATTGAAATTGATTGGATCAAGGTATAAATAATGAGGCTAATGTGCAAAGCAATGTGATTGAATCTGACAAAAATCAATAATACTTGTACCATATAATCTGACAGAAGCAGTGTATACTGACTGCTTAGACATGGGAGAGAGGCCAAGATGAAAGGCAACTCAATTAATGTTCTTCACCCAACCTAGTGGTAAGCTGCTTCACTAATTTACCATGTCTGTCGGTATGGATTCTGTTTCCCCTGGTCGTTGGCCATTCATTTCAGCCAGTAGGAGCATGCCCTTCTCTCCATTTTTCCCTTTACACCTCTTGTACTCGAGATAACACTCCTTGTGCATGGCTCCATCGTTAGGTTTCACAGTACAGGAATGGCAATGAGGCAAATGCCTTTGGAGTTGCTCAGACCATCTTCTACTACTCTTTGATGAGTTGTTCACAACGCTGGCTAACTTAAGTTAGACTTTTCTCTTTCTTTTGTTTAAAATCTATTTGGATGACTTTGAGATTGTAGTAGATAAGATAATATTAAAGGAGCATATTTTGCTAGACAGGATGAGGATTGACTGGTTGGACAGGAGTGATATTTTTAAACCACCACATATATTTTTTGGCCACTAGTATTGCTATTTGTATAGCTCATGGCATATTGGGTCCTATTCACAAAAATAATAGTTGATGACTGATTTTAATTTTTTTTATAAAGTTTAAATCGTAGTTGGTGATTACAGTTTTAATCATTTAAAATTTTTCAAAATTATAATCATCAATTATGATTTTTGTTACTTAAATCTTATGTGATAAAGATTAACAAGTTTGGATATTATTTTGAAATATGTATTATTTGAATTTTTTTTTTTTAAAGATTATTTTGGAACAAAGTTCTAGGACGGCGTAGAGAACAGGAAAAGGGCACTTCACATGGTTGCCCTTGCCCCCCCTCACCTCTGGATGGGCTGGCGAACCAACATGTTGTGCTGTCTTCACCTTTTTTCTCCATCTTTCTATGTTGTTATTTTCCCACTTTTATTTATATGTTTTGGTGGGGCCAGGCCTTCTGCCCAACTAGAGGAGCTAAAGGGCCAAAGCACAAATCGGTGTGAAATGGGAAGCCATGTTATGTTGCCTGTTCCCTTTTGGCTCTTTTTAATTGGTCCTTGTGCCAAACCCCTTATCGTGAATCCGTGTGGACCCTCATAGCTGGTGGCACGATGACTGACTATGTCATTCATGGGCTGGAAAGGAAGATCATGTCCCGTAAGTAACGGAAACATGATCTCACGAAATAACCTCCTTACTTCATTCTATTTATTCCAGATGATGGTGGTTCCCCACCCCATGTATTCCCTAAAGATTCCCAGGAACAACTTTTTCATCTCTTAGTCAAATGATGGGAGGAACTTGCGCGTACCTCGACGTTAACGACGCATGCAAACCTACATCCAGTTACTCTTGGAATTAATGACCATTAGATTGAACGCATGACCTTAAACCCCGACTGAGTTCACCCAAGGTTAAACATACAAGAGCCCTACCAGCAAGGAAAAGCACAACAATTGTCCAATCTGAATTAATCTTTGGGCACAAGAAGATTCTTATTAACTTCTTAATGGCCCAATAAGATGGTCGGTTGTCTACTGTGCAAAATGCTAGCAGCAAAGGGAGTAACAACTTCTCATTACTGGATATGACCTTTATAGACCTCATGAAATTTTCATTCTCTACCTAGAACCAGCACAGCATAAGCTGACCGATCTGAAGTCTAATATTAGTCGCTTTCGGCTTAATTGAGGGGCCAACCAGTGACCCTTTTGAGGTTCGCACGTCAATGAAAAACAATAGGGACATAAAATGACAAGAAATAAAAAATAAAAATGCAAGGTTAGGTGAAAATTTAAACATATTAATCTATGTTGTCATCTCGGACATATTATCTCTATCCATCTCTTTGGGGTCAATCATTAAAGAGACAAATAATGAAATACGATCTTATGTTATACGAAAGTGTGGAGTAATCTTACAAAACGATGAGTTATAAAACGTAAAAATTTGTCTTTTGAGTTTGGCTCTTTCATTGACTTGGGTACCTATCATCGATGCTTTCATTGAGAGTCCAACCCAAACTTGGTGCTTTTCGTTGAGGCACCGAGCCCGATAAAATTTGCTATTAGGTGGGGAAAAGCGTCGAGCAGTCTGCATTCATATTCTTGTGTGAACCGATGTGGTACCAGTATCGAATGAGGCTTGAAGTGAAGTTGCAAACATCCAATTGGCCAGGATATGCAGATATTTGAACAAATCCAAGTTAAGATCACACCACATAGCGGTCATACAGACCAAATTCCATAGTAAATGCATTCAATAGTATTCTTGATTTCACATAGAGCATTTAAGGATGTTTCAGCATTGTTTCTCTCATCCAATAAATTGTTAAAGACAAACAAGGATTTGAAACTAAAGGATGAAGTATGGAGGCAAGCCAATTCATACTTTCTCGTCTTGGTGCAAATACACAAACATTATTTACATCTGCTTTTGAGATTAGATGTTAAATTAAACTTACTTCAGATAAAGCACATAAATCGGTGCAAGGGGAAGAAAGAAAATAGTGGCAACAAATGAATAATGTAAAGAACATTTAAATTTGATTACCTGAATAATGAATAGTGAAAAGCTTATCTGCTTGTTGGGTTCGAATCCTATGGCAAAAGCATGTACTTCTTCAGGTCTCAACGTCCTGGGTCTAAGGATCAGGGAGAATACAGCACCTGGTGTCAACCCATCGAACTTTGCTAGCAAAGGCCCGCCCACCTATGCTCATGGTCATCCTACCACCTTGGTACCAGTAAGATACACAGCTGGGGGATGCATTTGGATCCTTCTTTCCTCCACCGGCTATGTCAAATGAACCGCTCTTCGATCTCCATTCCGCCCATGGCTGTGCCAGCTCTCTACTCAAAGCAGGGCAACCTAAGGTTCAGCACATCACCCATTGATGGCCTCTCAATACCTCGATCTGGACACTACTTACCGTAGTCAGCAATCTTCTAAACATTCTGGTGCAATTTTCCTTTGAGATGTGGGTCAATAATCGATCCATCGCCTTTTTATGGCAATGCACGCCTTACCTACTGGTCATTGTCTTTGGAAGCGTCGATCTGGGCCATGAGCACACAGGATCTCAAAAAGGACAACCCCAAATGAATATACATCAGATTTTTCTGTCAGTTGTTGCCGCCTGAAGTACTCTGGGTCCAAGTACCCAAAACTGCCCTTCACAACAGTGCTAACATGAGTGTGATCCAATGCAGGGCCAGTCTTAGACAACCCAAAATCAGAAACCTTCTACACCACTTCAGACCAGCAGAAATAGGTTAGTTATTCTACATCTCGATGTGAAGGTAGTGTGTTTGCACTAGAGATAGGCATAATGTAAACCACGGAGATCCAATGCCGCAGACATCCAAGCCGTTGTTTCCGGCGGTAGGGCTGAGTTTGGTGGTATTGCACCCCTGAGGGTACCATGAGCCATGTAGTCATAACAAGAATCATTTGTTAGGTTCTTCCTAGCCGCCAACCCAATCATAAAGTTCAAGGTGTATGTGTCGAAGTTTTGAGAGCATTTCAATCCGTTTTGGAACTCATGCACACCTTGCTCGAGAGTGGGTTCTCACGCGGATTAGAACTTAGTTGTTCCACCATCGATTCCTGTAGATTCGCCAAAACCTCCAACCCCGAGTGACTCAGAGCCTCATCAGTTTTTGGTTGCAGCCATCCTTGAGCAAATGAGAAGTGGCGGCAGATTTCGAAGAAGTGGAGGATGTTAGTCTCTCCAGTAGTGCTTTGTTTTGCAGAACCCAGTAGAATGTAAATTTCATACAAAGAAAGAGGAAGCTAACCAGATGGTCCATCACGAATTGATTCTCTTTTCCCTGTTTTATTACGGCGGCAAGACAAACAGATCAACCAGAAGGCCACAGTACGATCAATCACCCAACACCTCACCAATGATTGCCGTCTGTTCTTTTAGTTCTGTCTGATTTGACGATGGTCTTTGAACCCTTTTCCAAGGGTTTTCTGTTTTAGGGACGAGAACTGGATTAGAATTCAGCAAAGATTATCTTCTGAATGATTGAATTTCTCTATTATTCTCCACCCCATTTAAGATGGCATCATAATAATTGACCTCAAGTCGAGTTTGATGAAGTGTAAGCTACAGGTCCATGTCCACTTGTTCATGACAACAAAACTTTGCAAATTGAACCATTTTGCACCTGCCCAGGCAATCACATCCGCACCAGTTGAATGCAGTTTACTTTAATGAGGGGAAGATATCAAAACCTGGGTTGATTATTCTGGTGAAATTGGCAAAACCCTCACAAAATGTGAGCCTAACCAAGTAATTCAACCCCGGAGCCAAGAAAATGTCCAAGGAGGCTGTAATTCAGCGTTGATTCTAGCATTCATCCATTGATCTGAAGTAGTGCAGTTAACATCAACCGTGCAGCAAAAACCAGGAATCTTTGTTATCTTATTTGTCATGTTTGGTACTAGCAGTCTCAGTCACTCCATAACCAGCCCCAAAGATACATATGCTGCACTGTCAAACAAGACCTGAAATGATACCAGTATCATGGGAAGGTGAAATGCTTCGCTTCCAATCAAGATCTAACCGATAAGCACATTCGAGGGCAGTATCATTGCCGATGGTGTATAGAATATCTGGTTCAACACTATCATGAGGGAACCTCTCCTATCCAGGTCAGAAGGTCTGCATTACACAACTCGATCCCATTCACAAAAAGCATAAAATTTACCACTCAGACGGAGCGGTTATATCTGCAAAGGGACACGTTCGCCATATTGATAGAATACTCCTGGCTAATAAATTTGATAGTTCGGGAGCCTAGTTGTTTGCGCAACACTGAAGTTCTTGAGCAAAGTATATGGCCTCACAAAACAGAAAACAAAAGAATCAGACGCACTTAGGTTGAAATTAAGGACGTTTTGATAAAAATACACTGTGATGGGCCTCACCCAAGGCCAGAGGAAATGATAGGCAGAACCGATTGAAAGATCCGAGCAGCTGGCGGCGAACGTAGGGGACAAGGATCTGAGACCAGCCTTAGAGGTGAGCGAGTTATCAGCTGCCACAACATGAACTGCAGACGCAAGACGGTAGTCCAGTACTACCATCGTATCCGTGTAGTACTGGGAGACGCCCCACAGTTTAGCAGAATCTTATCCGTCGCCACATAATTGGCAGCTAAATTCGCCCAGACTTGGAAAACCAAACAGAAAAAAACGAAGCAACAACTGTACTCAAACAAATTCCTCATGAAAACAAACCACCCAACCTCGGCAAATCTCAAACATCTAAAATGCCAGACGTACACACCTCTTAAGACCATTATGGGCCCTGGAGAATATCCAAGATCGATCAAACAACAACCTCAGAACACAAGATCTAAGGTCTCTAAAACTCAACCAAGCTCAAAACAGAAGGAAACATGAAAGACCTCAAAATTTATTCCCATCCCATAAACAAACACAAACAGAAACACAAACATAATAGAGTACAGAATTGGGATCTAGAGTATGAAAACACAGATAATATTCGGAAAACGGAGACACGAAAGTCAAAAGGACCTGAGAAACAGGTGAATGCGAGTAATAAATCTTGGAAAGTGGGATGGTGGGAATGAAAGGTGGAAGAGATTTATTGGGAGAGTGAACTAGAGGTTAGGCCGGAATAAACTGAATAATATGAGAAAAGAGTGGAGCAAAAGAGATTTAAACCGTCGAGAAAGCTGTATTTCTTGGCGACTTCTGGTTATGTTGTCTAGTTGAAATTATCTAACCCCCGTCACTCATCTGCTGTTATAGGTTAGATGCTAGCCATCCTCTCTCTCTCTCTGTCTTCTGCGTCCAATCCCATCCGGGCATGGTTGCTTTATTACACATGATTTTTTTTTACCGCTCACCACTTCTGTAGCCGGCAAATCAAATTCTAGTCAATGATTAAAAAAACTACTTGAATGAGGCAGTTACAAGTTAGGAATAAATTTATAATAGCGTGACTGTTTGATCTACCAGAAAGTGCAAAAAGTCCACGCGATTGACTATCAAGTGGATTCAGCTCAGCACCATAAGATGAAAAAAGACCAATTCACCCTCCTCATATATCCATATATGCTGGTTCCGCACAAGGTGACAATACACACGCAACGGTAAAAGGTTGGGTGCCAGGCTTAAACGTTTTTGTTTTTTTCACTACAGTTATTCAATTTTATCATGAATAATTGATTTAAATTAATAGGGGCTTTAATTTATTAAGGAATTGTTAGATTATCTTTTGTGACATGGGCTGAGTTGTTTTGAGTGTCGAGATGCCTCTCCTCCTAATTCATCCTGGTTTATTTGGTGACACTTCGCCAGCTGATCCACACAGACTCTTCACCGTAAGGGTATAACTGCCTTTTTCCAGCACAGATTTGTAGTAGCGTCTAAGATAATTGATATAGTTAGTCTGTTCCATTCCTCTGCCGCTACTTAATAATGCTTGGTGGCATGAAGTTGTAAGTTCAATTGCTTTTATTGTAGTTTAATTGTACAAAAGGACCTTTTAAGGTCTAAATAATGTAAATGATGGAGATGGTTTAATTGAAAAATCTCGAGTTTGGAATTAAGAATGCACCTATGCCAAGAAAAAGAAAAAAAAAAAAAAGAAAAGGTTATGAGATGTTGGATTCCTGTTTTTAAAAACTATTTTTTATTTTAAAACATAAAAGAAGAGGTTTAGTTTTAATTCTTTTATTGTTTTTGAAAATACAAAAAGATAAATTAAAAACAATAATAATTTTTAAAACATTAAACATGTTTTATGTGTTTTCAAAAGTTCTTAGTATAGTTTAAAAAAAAACTAACTAGGTCAGATTTTATTTTTTATTTATATAAACAAGATTAATCATATTTTATTTTTTGGTAAAGAACTATATTTGCAATCCTACAATATCTATAATACATTTACAAATAATATACTTAAATAAATGGGATCATACTAGATGGTATAAACCTATTTTAGTTTTTTTTTTTTTTTTTTTCAATTAGTTAAATTAAAACCATATTTTTGTAAATTTGAACCCATACATTTGTATAAAAACAAATCTCGATTCGATTAATCTATTTTTCGGTTCTGCCCACTTGAGCATTCATTGGTTTGATTTCTTTAATTTTTTTTTACACATCTCTAACTACAACGATGTAATTCAAAGTTAATAAAAGTAAAAAATAATAATTATTAGCTATGTTTGGTCTTTGTAAAATATTTGAAAAATATCAAAGAAAATGCATGGAAAGAAAATTGTGAGTGAAGGTAAAAAATAAATAGTTAAATGAAAGATATCATTTTTATTTGATACCTAACCATTTTCTATTTTTTTGCTGATTATGGCATGTGGGTCGCCTAAATGGCTGCCATTTATCCGACTCCATAACCCAAAAGACTATCAGCTGACGTTGTTCTCGAAGATATCTAGGTTCCTATAACAATGGTAATCAGACACTTAGTGAAAGAGATATGGAAAATCGAGCTTTTAAAACCCAGAAATTTTAATTTTTGGAAAAGGTAAACGTAATTTCGATCAACACCAAATTCTAGATCCTGATGACTAAAGGATTTCACCGTTTAACGCTTCATAATCAGCCAATACATCGACTTCACAAATCTGAGATTGACCTTAATCGCACTGATGATCTGATGTCGACCGAAACGACTCGCGAGATATAGACGACAGCCACACCATTACACGCATCACGACACATTGCGACGACACGTAGACGATGGCATGAATGACTTGACAAAGCCTACGCTATTAAAATCCAAAACTAAGGACATCAATGGAATTATCGAAAGTTAACAAATATAAAGACAAAAACAAACAATTTTTCTTCAAAAAGAAAGCAAAACGCAGCAGTCAGGTTTTTTCAGATTTAGAGAGAGAGTGTACCTTCTCTAGATTTCCAATATTCAGACAACTTATTTCATACGCATATGAAGCAGCCTTCCGATTCTTACGCGAGGGCCACGCTGGGTAAGGCCAGATTAGGGTCTGCTAACCCAAGAGGTGGTAAATCTTCTCTCCATCATGGTTATCTTTCGTGCTAAGAGCCATGCAGAATTGTCAGTGATTATCTGGTGCTTGAATTAGTCGCGCTTTTTGGCCTCAAAATACTTGAACCGAGTGAGAAGATCCCTTACAGCGTCAACGCTGTTGTCACCCAGGTTTCACCGCTCATCTAGGTCAACAGGTGATTTTTACGCAAGAAGTTGCAAACCCAAAACAGAATTATTTGATGGTTAATTGCACTTCACGCAAAATGACTGGGTGATAGATATTACAAATTAAATAAATATGATTTATGCGAAGTTAATTATGTTAAGATATACACAAGTTATATAATAAGCATCGAATGGTCGGGACAGATAACGATTCACGCGACTCATAACTTGGAATATTATATATTTACATACATGAAAATAAAAGAAAACGGAAAACGTTCATGAAAGGAATTTCGGACTTAACATTTTCCTGAGAACGATTGAGAGAGATTGTCCAATAACTACCGCCGAGGAGCCCATGAATCGTTTCTGAGGGTTATCCAAACGCATTCGGCCTGTCGTCAGACAACGACTAAACCCAGAGGTGCTCAGAACAAAGCCGCGCAGAAATTGTATTTTTGCTCGTGATTTATTAGTAGAACGCATTTGAGAGCCCAGAGGACTTGAGACAGATCGTAGCGGTAAATGATTCAAGTAGATCATGATTCGGACAGCTTTTATTTGAATCATCGTGACGCAGACTTGTTATGAGTAAACTCACAGTGAGATCATAACCATTTCCGGGCATTGCCCAACTCGGTCGAGGACCATTATCAAAAATGGTCGCATGTGATGACGAATGCCTTCTACTGGAGTCACAAGCCAAAGAAAAAGTTCCTATTAGGGCTTTAGATTCGCTTAGTGTGAATAATGTATTAAAATTGTTAATTTACATTTGTTTTGGTTACTATAATGTAAAACTCTTGAACTATTGGTATATAGTCGATGTACTACGAGTATTGATGCATGGGCCATGGCTAGTTTATCATTATTGATCCATAATAATATTGGCATCAGATGACAGGTTGCACTTTGAGAACTCACAGCAAGATCACTCGATTGAGGTACCAAGTTACCACATCCACAGTATTCCACAGTCGACTGTCATCACCGCACTGCCTTCAGCGCTGCATTTTCCTCCAAAAATCTCCTATGTTTGTACATCATCATAAACCAGTGAGAGAAAGGGTGTTCATAATATGAAATTTAGATTATATCGTTCAATTACGTTGATCTAACTTCTACTTCAGAAGCATCAAGACATCACATTTTGTGGCCTCAGCACTGGCGGCATTTCTTCGTTTGCACCATGATGTTTGGCAATGGCATCAAAGCCAAGTCACAAAGTTTTTAGTTATAGAATAATGAGTAAAAATCTAACCTCTAATATTTTTTTCAAACCTTTCGATGACTGTTAAATTAAGAGATAGATAAAAGATTCTACAGAGTTTTCAAACAAGCAATTTTTTGAGTTGGCGGTAGTTTTCTATGATTTTTCAAAGTTTTTGGAAAATCGAGATTTCGTTTTTCTGGCCAGGACTTGAGGTAGTTTGCCAAACTTATGATCAGGGTAATTCAGAATCTATAAAGAGAAAACCCAAACACAAAATAGAAATCAGATTATTACAAACTGGTGTTTACAATTAATATATGTCCTTTTTCCCACATTTAAAATATTTCATCTTCTATTAGCTTTTAGAAGCATTGTGTTGCTTTATTAGTAATTTGTATTTATTTGATTTTTCTTCTTTATAAATTTGGATTTTTGTAGTGTTATTATAGTTTCAATTTTAGAGGAGGTAAAGGCATTTACATCCTATATTGGTTTAGAAAGAGATCCAGTCTTTTTCTTGGGTTATAATCCTTCTTAGCCATTGTAGTTTTAACTCGTGAGCAAAGCTAATCTATTTTTAATTGCTATAAGGTCCAACAAGTTCATGCCATGAAGAATCTTTGCTTATTTTCTCTGTAGATTTCAATATTTTCTCTGTTAGGCTTTAGGAAGACCAAACAAAATCTTTCTTTTCAAAGAAGATGCATTTGCATCTAATGTCATGACTTTAGATAGGAACACATTGTGATACCCTAAAATGTTTGAGGTTCAACATCTAAATTTTGTACAATTTTTAATTTTTTCAAGAATCCTAAGATCTCCTATGTTGCTTCAGAGACAAGATAGACAGCCAGTAATGAATATTTTGGTTCTTCATCTCGACTGAAGCAAAGATATATTGTTTTATATCTATTAAGAGTATTTTCTTCAACAACCTCTTAGTTAATGTAAAACTTATTATTGATATCAACAAAGGTATGGTTATTATTATCTGCTGAATGTTGTTGATGCTGTACATTATTTCCTCGACGTTATTTAGAGTTTCAGATTCAAAATTCCATCAATATTTCATTCATATATATTTCTTGTTATTATATATTGATTATAAAGGTAAATCGCTCCTCAAATCGGGAGGTCAAGAGGGGGAGGTCTGTGATAATAGTTCCCAGTATTCTTTGAATCTTGTGGATATCTTATTTATTTGTAAGTCATCATTAGATTTCGGGACTAAAACAAATTTTTGATTCATTATCATATTTGCACTTAATCGCTTTACTTAATAATGATTGTTGTTTTGAAGATGAAGGATGTTGGTTGAAACTACCGCTTTCAACTAAGTAGAATTTTGTAAAGTTTTTCTGGTTTTTATTTTATGATCAAACTTAGAAGCATGGCTTGAGGTTTAAAATTGGTTTACCGCACTGTTTTATAAAATATGTTAGGTATATTTTTTCTAAATTCCATCCACTTTCCATTTACAGAGTACTCTAAATGATTTAGAAAAGAATTTATTTTTGGTAGATTTTTATACTGAGGTTCACATTTCATTTTCATCTTCTTTTGGTTTATCTTTTTAAATGGAAACAACCATCGAATTTTGAACCCTGACTAGATTTTCAGTTGATGATAGTTGATACTACTTTCTTTTCTGGTATTTGAACCACAGTAAATCCCTGAAAAATTTATTTTTTCTCAAAATTACAAAACTAATTTGTCGCTAATAGTACAAGTGGAAAACCCGGAATTTTATAGCTCTCGAATGACAAAACGAACCTCACCGTTGAATTTCATCAAATCTAGTTAATAATTTCATTAATTCAGATGGTCAATTTCACATTTTTCTACAGATTTGGTCAAAGATTTAATACGGCAATTCAATTCAATTTTTCATTAAGTCTAAGAGGTGGTGGAGTTTCTTTCCTCAGATGAATTTTTTCACCGTTAATGAATGGTCAGGCGGACAGCGCCAACTATGGGACTATCAAGCTTCGACATCGACCGTTAATGGGGCCATGAATTTGCCAGGTAAGGTCAGATCCAGTCAGATTAAGGGTTCAAACCGCCGGAAACAATACTTCAGCCGGCCTGGTTCTAGACCGTGGGAAATGGCATGGATTTGTGTTATTTCCCAAAGCTAAAACTTATGGATCGAGTCCAGATTATCAATAGGAATGAATCGGTCGGTGATTAGTTTTTGTATGTTATCATTGGAAACAAATAACAGCGCCTAATCGGTTAATATGTTAATATATGTGTTGAATGATGATGAATGACTGATGTAAATTATGTGCACATAATTTTATCCATGATACTTAGTATAAAGTATGGAATGTAAATAAGCCCATGTAAGGTTCCTATACACAGAATACGATATGACAGGCGGTATTGGTATTTTTGTACAGACATGTACTGTGGACACCTATCAGGTTGGGTGTGTGTACATGGTTATGATTATTCATCCGTCTTCGTGAATGGGTGGTGAGCTCTGCACGGTACAATGTCCAAATGAGTCTCATGGTTGTATGTGCATAAAATACAAAGGCCGGCATAATGTTAAGAGAGAGATACTTCTGATGAAAACCCCAGAGGCGCCATGCAGAAGGCAGATCATCGCCAGGAAAGCCCTCAGAAAAAGTCGTTGAAGGCGTATGGCGCTACGCTAAGGAAAACCCATAAACGTGACCCACAAATACAAACACTTTTTGGATTTTACTAAATAAATGAACATTAGAGGTTTATCCAATGAGTTTTGATTAATAAAACTAAAAAAAGATTTTGTTTCTCGAAAGGTCACTGGATTAAACATCATATCTTTGGTTCTTTCACACTTGGCATATATATGCGAGGTCTTTGCCAGAATCTTGACACGTGGGGCATGATGAGTATTTCATTCATGACATATAAGATTCTACAGAGGGATCACATGGCCTCTATTGGGAGTGTGATATGGATGTGATTATATGATTGCATTGCCAGATTTAGCCACAAGCAGAAATTTCGTAGGAGTTATTCCCTTCTTACTTAGGCATTATCACCCCGTCGTGGGACCATTTCAAGTGTGTCGCATAAAGCACACTCATTCAGTGACCTCACACGGAATAAGTAAGTTTCACTGTGACTTTGTTTTTTTTTTTTTTTTGTCTCTTAATCGAGCAAAACTTTGGTTATGTATATATTCGTATAAAAATGAGAGTTAAAAATCGAACTCTTGGGCCGGTTTTTGGATAGACTCAGACATTTTCTAAATGAATGGATCCCGCAATGGACTACATTAAAGCAGGGTACCGGTGATATCACTGTATCTCATAAGACACTCGCCACAGGCATTGGTCAACGGACCCTCGGATTTTGGGATGTCACAGTCCAATCCTTTTGAAACATATTAATTTCCGCAAAAGGTTAATCTATAGTATTATTTGCTCCATAAATATCAACATAGGTAAACATTGGAACATACCTATTATTTCATAGTTTGATATCAAATGTTTTTAAAACATTCTTTTGTTCATTTATTAAAGTTGAGAAAAACCATCAGCTTTGTCTTTGTTTTTCTCATTGGTTTACTTCTCAAATATTATTTGTTTATCTTAAATACTGGTCATCATCATGAGTTGAGTCAAGCTCATTAGGTGACATCATTTGAGAATGAGTCAAGATTAAATCGTGAATTGTTTTCTTAACGCTTGTGGTTTTAAATCGAATTGTAGAAGAAAATCATTTATAATCTTTGATTGAAATTAGACGGAACATCCGATCTCTTTATGAGTCTTCTACTTTCAAAGAAAGATTTAGTAGAATAAGATTCTAGGAGACTCCTTCCTTTGGTCTGGAAAATTAATTTGTACATTTCTCTTAATTACATCTTCTACTATGGATAGAAGTTTTCGCTGTTTCACTGGTTTTCGCGCTAGTAAATTGTTTGAAATTCCATTCTTTTGATTGTATCGTTTCTCTCCACATGGGAATAGGTTTTAGAATTATCACTAAGGAAATCTTTCTACTGGCTTCCATATTAAAAAGTTTGATCCCCAAAGTTGATAATAAGCAATTGATTGACTATTAAGATTCATTACCTATAGTATACTCGTGTTCATAAGGATATTTCTCGGATCTCGGATCCATATATCATAGTTTTGAGTTTGAACATTTAAACTCAAGGATTTATGAATACTTTGATCATTCATGCAATTTAACTCTAGGTTTGGGTAACAAGTGGAATACATCGGTCCAAAGTAATATAAATCTTATTCAACATAAAAAACATGTCAAATTTCTTCAAAAAGAAATTCAATATAAAATAGGAATGAAAACTACAATCCCTAACAAATACAAGAAAGAATCCAAAGAAGTTCAAACAAATAAAGAATTACGCGCCCATCAATCCCAAACGCTTTTCTTTAACGTGTTAGCATATGCTCTTTACCATATGAAAAGATTCTTTATAAAATTTTTTTTTTTACCAAAGTTAGACTAATTCAAATGAATCCATAATTACTTGGAATATCGCAAACAATAAATTCAAGATTGGAGCCAGGATAAAAATTATAATAATCTTCACGCTCATTCCCTTCATGGAGTCATGCGCCTTTATATTTAGAAAGCTCGATCAGGAAAGAGGATCGCGTTAAGAATCAATCTCAAACCCTTGAACATAGTACTCCAATGGATTTGGTATCCTATACGTAATAAAAGGGGCCTAATCAATAGATTATACAATGCAACAATTTTTTCAAAGTTTGATATGAAATCTGGATTTTGGCAAATACAAATTAAAGAACAAGATAAATATAAAACTGCATTCACAGTCCCATTTGAGCATTATGAATGGAATGCAATGTCATTTGGACTAAAAAATGCACCTTTAGAATTTCAAAATATAATGAACGACATTTTTAATGGTTATACTAAGTTTTCTATAGTATACATTGATGATGTTATATTTTCAAATTCAATTGAAGAACATTTTCAACATTAAGAATTTTTCAAAAAGTAATCAAAGAAAATGGATTGGTAATTTCAGCTCCAAAAATGAAACTTTTTCAAACTCAAATAAGATTTTTAGGATTTGAAATATATCAAGGAAAGGCAAAACCAATTCAAAGAGCAATAGATTTTGCAAACAAATTTCCAGATGAAATTAAGGATAAAAATCAACTTCAAAGATTTTTAGAAAACCTTAATTATGTATCATAATTCTATCCAAACCTTAGGACGTCTATCAAACCTTTGTTCCAAAGGCTTAAGAAAAATCCTCTTCCTTGGACAAAATCGCACCAAGATAGTAAAAAAGTCAAAACCCAAGTCAGCATAAACTTCCTCGTCTAGGCAGCATATTGATACCCAAATGCTTTTCCAATAATAGAACTACTGCCTTCGAATGTAGGATTCGGTGGAATTCCCCAAACAAGATTTACAAAACAAAATTTCCATTATTCAGTTATATCTGCATATGGAATTCCTCACAACAAAATTATTTAATTGGTCAAAAAGAAATTTTAGCTGAGAAGGTCAGATTCAAAAAATTTCAGCGATGTTTTTAAGAATATTTCTTTTACGTGTCGATTGTGAAAGTGCCAAAGAAATTTTACAAAAGGATGTTCAAAATCTTGTTTCAAAACAAATTCGCAGATGACAAACTATTTAATCAAATTCTCAAGATTATGTCTTTCAAATTATAAAGCTTCATATTCAAATAAAAGCTTTCATATTTTCAAATATTTGTGTTAGTTTCGTTGCTTTATTATGTTTGTTTCACGATCATGTCTACAATTGGTATCAAAGTCATGTTTATAGTGTTTTATCAAATTTTCCAAGATATCCTATTAAACTTGTTTACGATTCCACTAGTTATATCATCACCCTTTAGTTATCCGTTGGTCAACTATAAAGTTTATAGTTAGTAGGTAGTCCCGATAGTCCTACTAGCTTGTTGGGAAACATAACAAGAAAGATAAGATATAATGAAAATTTAATAAAAATTTTCGTAGGAATAAGCCTAGTAATAGTAAGTCTAAAATAAAGGAACAACTAAAAATCCACAAGAAAATACCAAAAATATGAAAAAAAAAAACTTTATGTCTCAAATGCAAAAATTGGGAACAAGATATCAAAATTGGGAAATTCCCAACCAAAATATTAAAGAACTATACAGCGTAAATCAACTAAAAGATTATAGAATCAAAGTTTATGAAAATACTTATTCAATATGATCTAAAACAAAAACTATTGAATTATTAGATCTCAAAGATTTAAAACAAATACAAAAAAAATATATAAAATTCTTCATATAAAAGCAATCCAGGTTGCTGCCAAACCTTTGACAAGATTAGGTTTAGACAAAACTATTTTTATTTGTCTAAGAGATGTTAACATAACCAATTTCAGGATTCCCTTTTAGGTTTGATGCAAACAAATACATCATTTGGACTGATGTATTTCACTTGCTACCTAAACCTACGCTGGGATCGCATGAATGATCAAAGTATTCATAAAGCTCGACTCTAAACGCGTTCAAACGTTAAACCATGATATGGATCCAAGATCCAAAATATCCTCACAGAATATCTAAAAATACCCTAGAATTTTTATAATAATTTTATTATATATTCCGGGTATGAATTGAACCAAACTTGGGTTTTTCCGGGAAAACTGATAAATTGTGAAATATGAAATGAATATGTGAGCATATAATTAAATGTTATATGCTAAAATGAGATATTGATTGAACCTGGAAATAAACCCAAATGTAAAAATGACAAATTGAGAATTGGTAAAATGAGGACCTAAGGGTCAAATGATAAGCTTAAATGCTAATGTGAAATAAATAATAAGTGAATGTGCAAATAAGGAGACTAGTACGCTTTAAGTGAGAAAAATGGAAAATGCATTTTGGAAGCCAAACATGGCCTTATAATGGATAAGTGATATTAGACCACATTTGGTCTTTTAATGCTCATTTGAGCAAAAATGGTTTTGAGAGAGAGTGGGAGAGGAGAAAAAGCTAGGGTTTTAAGAGCTGGAGATTTGGGGGTGGAATTTCTCCCATGGTCAGGCACATCATGAAGAAGAAGGCTAGGCTTCAAGTTTCAAGAGATCTTTGAAGGTATGAACCAAACCCTAGAAAGTCAGATTTGATGTTTAGGTTAGAAAACCCTAATCCATCCACGGGTTTTGCTCATGGTCAGTTTAGGAAGATATTAGGATGTTATCGAGCGATTCCCATGCTTTGCTGATTTCGAGGATTTTGAGAAATCGCAAAAAGAGCGAAACTCGGAGGAAAATATGGCATTATCTGCCCTACGCCAAAGATAGGAACTCACGCCGTGGCCTTTAATTCCACGCCTGCGTGAGTAAGATACGCCACTGATGAGGCCGAAAGCAAATGTCACCCTCGTGACGACGATTTAGCATTGCTACGCCATGCAGAAGTATCGCTCACAACGAGTAAATTTTTGATTTTTGTTTTCGAACACTAGATTCGTGACATCGATAGTTTGCTGACCCTAATAAATGATTACTGTAGGTTCAAAAAAGATAAAAACTAAATTAAAAAACGATCGCACTTACACGGCAGCTTGATATTCGCTTAGTACGATTAATTGTTCAACTACCTAAGATGGAGAAATTGTATTGACTAGGTGCAGTGAAAATGACAACCCGACCTAGGACCTGCATCGAAAGACAAGGGACTCGATAAATCGTCCGTTATCCGTGACTCACCCCCATTTCAAGTCTTATTTGTGAACATATACATATATTGATTCAATTATTAGTATTCAAAATGTTTGTCAAATATCTCGCACGTGCGCGCCAGATTAACTATAAGTGAACTTACCGCGATGTGGAGTAAATCGATTTGAAATGAGTTATCGAATTACCAACATGACGTGATTCACCAACCAATTCGCCACAGGCGTAACCGTATTTGTTCAACGTGAAATCATATTACTAACGAATGACAATAGGTAGGACTACCAAATCAACTGGCTGTGGAATGCGACTTCGATAGCTTCGGTCGTGAGATTGTATTATTGAATGTGGAAATCACATTACTAATATCAATGACAAATGATGCTGATTCACCAACCGAATTTGGCTGAATGCTGACTCTATAATATATGTGAAATCGCAAAACCTAGTGCTTAAAAATGAATTAAAAAGTGTATTTCAGATAAGTATCTTTACATTACATGGCAGACATTGTATAAAGATATTGCTTCAATAAATGCATGATTTGTATTGAATCGAAATGGAATACGTAATCAGATAGGAAACTACTCAAGCATGAAACTAGCGATTGCTTTACCAACGCGCAGTACCCGAAAGTGATGTATTAAAGATTAAAAGTCGAACCCAAGGTCGAGCTCGAGTCATTCTGTAGTTCACGGAGTATGCTCCGTCACATACATCCTCACCATTTTTTGAGCAAGACATTATAAACAAAAGGAGTTCAACTCCAAAATTATTTTTGTACCTATATCTAAATACGATTTTGGATATTATGTTGTAAACGACATAAAATTCAATTTTTAGATAAATGCATATTTTGTAAAGGAATTGCATTGAATTTGTAAATGTTTACGGATCGTCAATTGAAACGCTTTCCGCAAAAATTTGAGAACGAAAACGCTTATATTAATATAATGTATTTGATAAATGGATTGATTAACGCTTCGATCTTGCGCCCCGGGTTTCTGGCTTGGATCACCAACAAGTGGTCGTGCCAAAGCTCTGGGGTCACACTTTGCTGGTATCTGAGCATCCCGATCCTATTGACCCGCCTAATCTGCTTGATCGAGAAGGGTGCCAATCCTTATAGTTTACGAGTATACTATAAGGTATCGACCTTTAGTCAATCCAAATTGCCGATTATCGTCCCCCGGGATCAAACTTAATATGGCAAGCAAAATGAAAAAAATTCCACAATATAATTCCAAAACCTATTCACGTGGAAAGCTCGACACAATCAAAATAATGAAATTTCAACAATTACTAGCCCTAAAACAACAGAGCAACCAAAACTTCTATCCATCAGAAAAGATCATTATGAAATGTACAAATTAATTTCTGAACAAAGGAATGAACTCTCAGAACACCCCAAAATATATCCTACCAGCTATGCTTAGTATAATAAAGTAAAAGTATATTATCCGAAATAAAATTAAAGATAAAATAAAATAAGAAAGAATCGAATTAATACAACAATTAAGGGTAAACACAAATTATTTAATCTGCCACCCAAGGGTCATAATATAATAAGTTCATATACAAAGTAGGATTTTGATAAATTGAATTGAGAATAAAAAATGAAATGAGGATCAAAGAGTAATAAAAGAAAGATATTAGAATAAAAATAAGGAAGAAATCAGAAGACATAAGCTGCTTGAGAGAGCAGGAGGAAGTTTCTCCTTGGAAATGAAATAAAAGGGGATAAGATCAATATGATAAGACTAAAAAGAAATATCTCTATTTTGGTCTCTGTGGAGAAAGAGAGAAAGAAAAACCCGAGCAAGAGAGAAGAGAAGAGAAAAAGGAAGAAGAAGAAGAAGAAGAAGAGAAAGAAAAGAAGAAAGCAAGGTGAAAAAAGAAAAGAGAAGATCAAGGTACTAACTATTAAATTTAAGTATGGAATTTGAGTATGGGTGTAAGGAACTATGAAATTTGAGTATGGAACCATGAATATGTGTATGTAAAATCTATGCGCCAGATGGAGAACTGTTAAGTTCCATATGGAAAAGTATCGATTTTCGTACACTTATATGGAAACTATGTGTGTATGGAAGTCTAATGGCCTGTAAAGTTTTCAGATATTATTGTAACCCTTTATTTTGAGTATGGTTTGGGTTTGGAAACTCCCAAACTTTATTTCTTCATAGGTTGAGTTGAGAAGCAGAGCTCTAAGGTCTTCTATATATGTGCTTCGAAGGCTCCACTGCAGCCGAACGCATAAAATTTCCCTATTTTTGATCATACTCAAGAATTTCTGACTTCTGTAATGTCATATTGGGTCGAACAAAGGAATTTGGTAGTGTCCTTCAGAATCTGTAATACATCATCAATGAACTTGATAAGCCAGCTTTTTGAATTTCACCAACCCCTTATAGACCAAGTTATGGTCTTTAATTAATAACACCCGCTGCAGGCCACCATGCAGGTCATCCAACGAGGCTGGCCAGGACCTCACGCAGCAGAGGTCACTGCACTTCATGCAAAGAGAGTCGCAGACCATTCGCCAGAGGTCAGCGTATTCCCTCATTCACAGAGGTCACAGTGACATCTTGTGGGTCACAGACCTCATCCTCAGAGGCCAGTCGTTAGCTCTGTCCTGCTGACCACGTGACGACTCTCTGGAATTTCTGAAGGTCATAACTCCTTCTCATTATAATTCGGGATGGTGTTCTTGGACTCGGCAGTTCCATTGAGTCAAGAATCCATTGATATGCCTGAGGAGGATATTAGGTGTCAGACCGAGGTGTTAGAATCGAGCTCACCAAGGTCAGGTCACCATTCAGCTTCAGGATTTGACTATATGACCTCCAACTTCGAAGGTCGTGAACTCCTTCAAATCAACTCCGTTGGTGTCTCTCGACTCTATGGAAAGCCCATTGAGTCAAGAATACAACCATACATAATATGATAAAAGTGGAACTCATATTAGGTCCAAAAATAAGGAAAACAGTAAGACAGATATGATAATCATGGTATATCATGCATAATATAAAGATAGATACAAAGATAAGATAGATAAAGTATGCGCTGCAAGGCACTTCAGATAGTATAAGTTCTGTAACTCCTATGGGAGATAGGATAATCCCTCGATAAAGTACAAGTAAAACGCATAAGCATAGAAATGTATTAAGATATGTCATAAGATATGATAGCCTAATAAAGTACTACGAAGATAAGTTAACAAGATATAAGACGTTACTAGAATGAGTACATGTATGAATATAAGAATGAGTAAACGACGCATTTATAAAAATATGGGAATATATGTATTATAGAGAAATATGAGAACCAGAATATGAAGCTGTGATACGAGAACGAAGATGAGTTAAAGTAATGATATATATATTGCATAAGCAATCATGATAACAATAAGCTTATTCACGCTTACAGATATGCATTTAAAACGTAATAAAACGGATCGCTCGCACCGATCTTAAGTAGAGGGATGGGATTGGCATGCCTATTAGGAAAAATAAGTCCGCAAAGATGCTATGTTCTCGTCAGCTGATATCGAGGTCTCAGTCAGGTCGATGACATGTATCCCGGTTGTGTGATTGGCGGGCTACCCCGAGTGGGGGTCAAATTGGCCGCCTCTGCCTTTAAGATGATCACTGTCTCTGCATTAATGATAACAGCCGCCTCCCGGCCCTAATAAGACCATTGTTTCGCATAAAGGAGTACAAAGACCTCGCCCTTATAAGCTTCCCTATATCCACTCTTTCGCATTTACAGCATGAAACATAAAATAAACATCGGAATATGACATGTGGAAAGATATGATATGATATGAGAAGATAAGACCGCGATGCATTTATGCTTCTCAGAATATGAGATTATACAATCCGACATGATATATGAAAAATGTATATAAGAGTGTAAAATGAGTCAAAAGTTAATACGAAGAGAAAGTAATATGAAAAGTATAACATGAATACAGTATATGAAATTGCACGTGATGATAAGTTCTGTAACATGAGATTGCACGATCCGACGCGGATATATGAAAATGTATAAGAATGTAAAGTCGATTCGAAAAGTTAATATGATAATACAAAGACAGGGGAAACAAAGATACGATCACAAGACATGAAAATGAAGATGATGAAAATAGAACATAACAAATGGTATATATAACGACAAAGTAATATATGTATGTTAATATGACAGCATTTATTGTGATATGTAATATGAACCATTGAAAGATAATGTATCAAAATGATAAGTAATTGTATCAAAATATATGATATGAATATATGATATATTATATCTAAATGAATAGAGGAACATGCTAACACATGATATAAATGCATGTCACAAGAATTTATAGAGATAAGTAAAAAGATGACAAAGCACAGAATACAAGAAAAGTATAGATAGGAGTTATGTCAAAGACAGAGAATATGTGACATGCAATAGGAACAAAGATGATAAATAATAAAGTTAAGTATGAATTTGTATAGATATATGCGAAAACGAATATGTATAAGTCATGACTGGCCACCATCAGGTGGTTGTCCATGCTTATTCCCACTAAGCTGCAAAGTTTAGTACTGTGTTCAATCCACAGCCGTGTTGTGGCGCATGCCGATAGTATGACAAGACATCCCACATCAGCAGAAGAAAGCAACCAGATGCGTTTCACCGCACGTGGCTCACAGATTCCTGATGCTTGATAAAAAACGCACACATGTATGCTAAACTGACTCAAGATACGCAGAAGGAGCTACGGGACACCACTGTGGTAGCGTTCTTTTGTAAATGAAAATTATTTCGTTATTACATAAATTGCTTGTATAACCACGATAAGTTCAAATTTCTCGAAAAGAACAAAGGTCACGAGGTTCAAGATATGGGCCTCGCCTGCACTTGGCTCTGATTCCTATCTCGGCCTGGACTGAATGGGGGCGTGACACTCTTAAAAGATCTTATTCTGCTAAATCTTTCTTGGAAATTCGAACTCCTTCAAGGAGATGAGATGTTCAATCTGATTTCCAATCAAGATTAGAAGAAGTAGATTTTTCTTCTACAATTCTAGATTTAAAATACAAATGTCAAGAAAACAATTCACTTGATATGTCATCAACTCATTCTCAAATGATGTCACCTGATGAACCAACTCAACTCATGATGTTGACATAAATATTTAAGATTAACAAATAATAATATCAGAAATGATAAAACTAAAACACAAAGACAAAAGTTTTTAAATGGTTTTTCTTAACTTTAACAAATGAACAAAAGAAATTTTTTTAAAAACATTGGTATCAAACTATGGAAACAATGGAATGGAATATTCCAATGTTTACTCATTTTGATATTTAAGGTGTAGCAAATAATATAAATTATCCTTTACGTAAATTAGTATCAAAAAGGATTAGACAACTACTTTTGAAAGAAAGTAGGTCGGTTTCATCCTTCTTTAGGAAGAAATATTTACTGAAGTTCAAAATCGTATAATTGCTTCTCCTTTTAAAAAGATAAACCCAAAAGAAGATGAAAATAGAAATGCGAACCTCAAAGACATAAAAAGTCTCCAAAAACAAAATAATTTTACTGTTATAGACTTTCTTCTCTTACAGGGAAACAAAAGATGAGGGAGGAGAAAAGTTACAAAGAAAGAATAAATAAAATAATTACAAGAGAAATAATGTTGATATAGAGACTATGCATGCCTAAGTCCTCAAGTGGAGGAATCACGATTTTAAAATATATTCTTTGTCTCCCTGCTCCAAAAAACACTGATGCTTGTCTCCCAAGATGAAACAGAATAGATCACACCATCGCACTTTGAAACCACTCCGACGAAGAGAACAAAGTTTGCTCATCACAAGAGTGGACAGTGGTAAAGAAGATCGAGGAATATACTTTCGCTTATGCGAATTTTTATATTCCAGATTCGAGGCAACTCCGATGTCATTTATATAAAGTACAAAGAGATCAACCAAGAACACACATAAATCTTGATCGCTTCACAATAGAAAAGGAAATAAACCACATAAATGACACATAAATCATTTATGTACGATCGTTTCAAAACAATAATTAACCTCTAAACGTTTTTTTTTTAATTTAATTCAAACTAAGAAAACTCCAACATTTAATAAATCAAATTTTAGGTACTACGGCGCTCAAATGATGATTTGAGAAAAATACGCCGCAAAATATTACCAACAAAACCAGATATGACAAACCGCTTTTTCAAACCTCCGTAAATAATCAAACTCTATAAAATTTGGAATAACAATAAAATGGAAGAACTTAAGAATTTCAGCAAAAGCTTCAAGTAAAGAGAGTTTAAACTAATCAATCTCTTCATCTTCAAAACAATAAATAAATTATTTAAGTGGAATTGATTCTGAATCTTTAAATAATGACAATGAATAAAAAATTTCCAAATTAGTCAAGAATCTAATGATGACTTACAAATAAATAGGATAACATCACAAAAATTCCAAAAGAATATTAGAACCATTATCCTAGACCTACCTTCATGACTCCAATTGAGGAACGCATTTCCACGATCAATATATAATAACAAAAGTATATATGAATGAATATTGATGAAATTTCTGAATACGAAACTCTTAATATTGTCCATGAAATGATAATGACATAAATAACTTATTTAGTAGATAATGATGGTTCATATCATCGCTCAATATCTACAGTGTGTTTCATTACCAACTAAGAGGTCGGTGGAAAAATATACTAATGATGCTCAAAACAATATATAATAACAAGCATAAATCCGGATGCAAGAACAAAATCGTCATTTTATGTGACTCTATCTATGCTATCACAAAACAATGATTCGGAGATCTTAGGATTCTTCAAGAAAAAAGTTTCAAAATTTTACAAAATTGGCGATGTCAACCCTTAATGTATTTTAGGTGGTATCACGATATTTTCCTATCTCCCTTAAATGAAATGGATGATAAGCATGATGAAGTATTCAATTATAATATCTATTATTTAATTAATTAATATATGACACGTAATAGAGGAACAGCCAGATGTTACATCCTCCACTCTAGATTGAAGGAAATAATCAAATAGCTTTCCTCTTTTGAGGATGAGTCATGACAAAGCAAGTTGCTAGAATTTTTTATTTTGAAATGTGTAGAAGAAAAATCAACTGTATGGTTAAATTTCTAAAATATTTTGAAAATGACTTACAAAAGTAAATAATTGTTAATAATATTTTTAGAATATACACTTTGTAGATGATTCTCATAAAAATATTTTAAAATTTATTTTTAAAATAATAGTAGCTTAAAATTTTTTGATGTTATCTTGTTACACCTAACTCTTGATTCATTTTATTTATTTATTTTATATTACATCGTAGTATTTCATAAACTTTAATAATATCGCTTACTTTCTTGATATTCATTTTATAATTATAAATTTTGAGTTAATCATATATCAACATGTGTCAAACTATGTCAATTGATTCTTTAGTGAAATGTTTTCCTGTGTTAAAATGTGAAAGTGTTTTTTCAAAAAACTTTTAGTGAAATGTTTTCTCTCAAAGTGTTTCTTCAAAAAACAATATAAACGATTTTCTAATACTATAAATAATTTTAAACATTTTTTAAAGTATTACCTTAATTGTGTTAAACGTTTAATATTTTTATGAAAACATTTATAAGATCAAAAGTTTGATTGATAGTAATTTAAAAAATGTTTTCAAAAATGTTAAGACATTTTGTGAAAATTCAAAGAAAAATTTAAAAATATATTAAAATCACATCTACTATTGAAAAATTACTGTAGCATTTTCTTCGAAAAATAATTTATGCTACCTCATAAGAACCTTAAAAAAAACCACTTTCATTAAAACACTTGCTTCCAATAGAATTGGAAGATCATCAAACCCTACACACTTTCCCACCAAGGCCGGATTTGGCTCTCATGAATGCGCCTTACCCCGGGTGAAAGATGTAGTGTACCATATTGACCCGAGACGGAAATGTGTAAAGTAAGGCTTGAACCTTTTCTTGAGGGTATAAACCCAAACAAAAAAGCAAAATCGAGGAGGGTTATTGGAAAGCCACAATTTGAAATCGGACAATATTGATTGAAGAGTTCGATCGTTATAAAATGGTATCAAAATTAATCACTGATTGAAAATGTGTCAGCGAGGACGATGGATCCTAGGAAGGGTGGATTGTAGTGTCCCACATAACCTAGAAATGAAAAGGTAAGAGTCCATTTATGAAGGAACTTGAACTCAACACTATCGAAGATTTTCTGCCGATATGTGCCCAATAGAGAAGCAAACCGGCGAAAACTGCGCGGGTGCCTTACAACCTGAATCTAACAATATCAGGTGAAGAGTTGGGTCGCTATAGAATGGTATCATAGCTAATCTCTAACTGAAAATGTGTCAGTGAGGACGCTGGATCCTAATGGGTGGATTAGCAGACCAGACGTTCAAAGATGAAACGTGAAATTCATATATGGATGAAGCTTCAAGTCGATACTATTAAAGCCTTTTCGAGGCATATGCTCAATAAAGTTACAAAATCTAAATGATCAAATTCGAAACCACAACTTAGAACATGCAATATAAGGTGAAGAGTCGAGTCAATAAATACGGAGACTAACCCAATATTATGAAAGAGACTTGATTATTATTGAGAGAGTAAAGGTATATAAATTTACCAATACAAGGACAAAGAGGTAAAAGCATTAAGACAATAAAAGGAATTCTAAATATACTCTAATACGCTCCCTCAAGATGGTGCTGTGAGACAACCTTAATCTGCATAAGGAAAGGAGGCAAGGCTGGAGATAGTAGACTGTGAGGCCATCGACAAGCTAGTCACCAAGCAGACATGAAAGAACACGTAGCTTTTACCATCGAACCAGCTCACGGCGAAAGTCTGTGAATCAATCACAAGGTGTTTTATGTGAGAATGGAAAATAGGATTAGCAGAGAGATAAGTGGCACCAAGGTTCTCTGAAAACATAGTAGAGGACTCGACTTCACATCATTAAGACAAGAAGCCGTAATAACAATGACTTTAACTATCGGGGTTCAAGAACAACAACCACATAATGGCACAATACTGTGGTTTCAATGGAAGATCGTAATCGTACGCTGAGCCAGAGAACTCCTGAGATCGATTAACACCATGAATATGAGAAAAGCACCTATGCAGGTATCGATCATCCGGTTGCCAACTCAATTTGAATAAGAAACCGCAATGTCCGAGAGTCACATAAAGAAGCCGACCGATGCACTCTCTTCCTAAAGGATAGAAATCGCTTAAGAATCCCACGCACCTCTCACCCAAGCTCGCTGATCGACAAGCTACTATGAAGCTAAGCCATTAAAACCGCCGAACCGCCATCGAAAACGCGGGTTATAAAATTTCATTTTTCTATCAAAATCACACTCTTGGGGATGAATCAAAATCCCAAGCAAAGATAACGACCGCACTTGTCGTAAACCCGAAATACAAACCACCCGTGATATAAACAAATACACTCCCAATATTTCCAAAATCCAACTATTAATCATATAAAGACTGTCCTCTCAAATATAAGATACGAATCAATCAAACATAATTTCATAGCAACTCGTTTTTCTCAAACCATGCATGCATATTTTACAAACGTATATTTACATATACAAATGCCACATTTTAACTTTTACTATTTTTAATTTACACCTTATCTTATATATATAACGGCTAACACGGGTTTGGGACTCAGGATCCTAGAAAGGTCTTTCTATCAACACTGCACTCTAAAAATTATTTTAAAACAAAACCGCGGAGCCAAACGTAGCCTGGGCGGAGCACATGTTATAAAATGTCAGCGTTGTATGCCGCTTTCAGATCCTAATATGAGTAACTGTGACATAAATGGTTGTAAACCGTTTATGAGAAAAACCGAAGCTGGGCATGAAAACCATTTCCTCAAACCGTACTGTAAAACTATTTATGCCGAAAAACTATTTTGGAAAACTATTTCTATCAGCCGAAACCCGCTCAGTTCATTTATGCCGTTGAAAACCAAGCCAGCCGCACATCCGAGTCACGGTACCTAAATCGCGACCAACCACCGCGGGCCCATTTCTCGGGAATACCCTTAGACGTGATGCCACGAAACCTCGAATCCTGCATCAGAGGTGAACCTCTTAACACTACCCGGCTAAGATGGTCCGGCGGAACATCGACGGATCTCTATAAACATAATGGAACCTCTAACTAAAATGCCCTGATGGAATCCCTGGTAACCAACACCTCATCGCCATGTACTGCTTCGGGCCGCTTTTAACTGATATACCCGAATGTGCGTAGGGCGACCACTATATATTCTAGATCTAACCCCAATTGCCGACTGTGCAATATAGTTCAGTCATAATATCCTATAACCTTGCCATGCATTAATCCGGGAATATATCCGATCGAAAAATCGAGTCATATTATCTAAGTGCTTTTGCTAAACTAAGCCAAACTGCTTTCTTAAATATCAAATCAAACTTTTCATTGAGTATAACAAGTGGGAGGTAAAAAAATGCTTTATAAATTTATATTTTCAAAGCACTAACAAACTTGTAATTTAAACACTTTCGCTTTAAAAAGGATTTCGAGTACTCACCTTTTCGACTAATTTCTTACAATTCTCATTAAGCACTCTACATTCTCGCCTGATGCTCAAATCGCCTTACACAATCCATACAAAGTACCTAAAATGCCCTGGCCCAACGCTTTAACCATAAACATACACATGGCTTTCAAAGCGACTATATCAACTAATCGATTCTAACAAAACTTTACGCGCAATCCGATCTGATACAAGATCGATAATATGATGTGAAATTGACTTCAAAATGTCCTCCCTACATATTAACAACTATCTCGTTTTAATAACTTTGACTCAAGGGATTTCTAGAGAGTCTAAAATACCCGAAACATTTGAAAATTCCGTTCGACCAACCGACAACAATCCTGTACTCTAATCCAAACTCCAAACAAGCCTAAATTCCACTCGACTGGTCTCGAACACACCCCAAATTCCTAAAATTCCTAACTCGCCTTAAAAATTTCAGATCAAGTTTACGACCTTTCACTGCATTTCTAAGAAAATTTCAAGCCCATTATATAAAGATTTATAGTTCGAAACAACACGTAGGAAAATTTTCTATCTTTAAAAGCTCGACAAAAGCGCCAAGATATTTGCATCTACGCAGAACTCGTCACGTATATCCAATCTTGCCTTCACCCGATGAAAGTATACTATCTAACTTTTCATAACTGAAAAACAAAGAGAAGAAAAGAAAAATTAAAAAAAATCGTCTCCACGCCCTTCTGCCTCTCTCCGTCCGTCTCCTGTATTTGACTTTTATGTTTGTTTTTTATTTTCGTTTTTTTTAATTTCTTATTATTATTATTATTATTTTGATAAACGCATTTCTACTGCTCCCATCTCGGTCCATTTCTATCCCAAAATTTTTTATTTCTTCGCTCAATTTTTGATATAATGAACTTAAATCAAGCCACTTCCTCGACTTTCAGATTTTGTAAAAATCTCATCCTCGTTTCCCTACGACTTATCACCTGTGAATTTAAAATATTCGAGACTGGTCTCGACCTCGACGAAACTTTTCTCGTCATCAGGATTTCGCGAGACGAATTTAATCTACAGCAAATTGGTTGGCCATCCGAGATCTAGAGAATTTTCTAGGCTTCCCTCGAACACTCGTAATTTATTATTATTATTATCCTTTAAAATTACATAATCGAATTTCAATTCAATCCACTTCCTTAATTGGTAAAAGTTGCCACAATTCCTTTGAAAACTTTATACTTCACCCTTAAAAAGACTTTCAAAATTCTATTAATAAGACTAAAATAATTACGGTTCTCTACAGACATACTACATACATACCAGACACCCCTCCCTGACGGCCACATAAATCCTCCCCCTTTTAAACATTTCATCCTCGAAACGGTGAATAAAACTAACATAAAGAGGATACCTAAACAACCCGAGGATACTGACCACAAGATCCGAGCCTCGACCCCACGCAAATTTTAATCCCTACGATTCCATAAAATCTCGGGATTAACTGAATGACCTTATTCCGCTGTGTAATCCGCTTCTCTCGCGATCTACTATCCGGTGATCGTCATTTATAAAGTCAAATTATCCTTTAGTTCTAATCGGATGATCTTGAGTACGCGGGAGTGGATATGGAATATATCACATGGAGTACGGATACATGAAAACACATTATGAACCTTAGACAACTCCTCGAGGAAGGTCTAATCTATATGCTACCGGGTCCCACTCGCAACATCCTCATATGGCCCAGCAGATCTCTGCCTCACTCTGCCTTCCAAATCCGAGGACACCTTCCAAGGGGAAACTTTTGAAAGACCCTATCGCCTAATTTCCTTTAAACCGGGAGATCCTTACTTCGCGTCATCTCGCATAACTTTTCTCGTCTGGCCCTCGCTATCTCTGAGTCCGTCTCCCTGATAACTGGATCTTATCTAAGGTAATTGCATTAACTTTCGGCCTATCGCCCCTCTCTCCCACTTCATCCCAAAGATACTCTGGAAAATACACTCCGCCATACAATGTGCTTCCCAAACGGAGCCATGCCTATGCTGGGATTGATAATTGTTGTTGTGTTTAACTCCATCGAGATAAATGCATATCCCAAATTTTCCTAAACTCTATCACGCATGCTCTAAGATATCCTCTAACGCCCGAATAGCTCCGATCGACCATCGTGATGAGATGAAAGCCGTGCTTAAAGTGCAATCGAGTCCCCATGGCATCCCCAGAACCGACCAAAAATCTAGATGTGAATCCTGGTCCTGGCCCGAGACTATCGAGCATAGTGAACACCACGTAATCCAACTATCTTCCCTCCACATATAATCAGCTAACTTGCCTAATGTGTCATCATTGCTAACTCGGGAGAAAACGCACTATTTAGTCTATCCACCATCACCCATATGGCATCGTGTTATCTCTCGAAGTTCCTGGCCCGATAACAAAATCCATAAGAATCTTTACTTCCACTTCCATACAGAACCTGGAAGGGTCAGATCTTCTCGCGGCTTCCGGGTGCTCTACCTTTACCCGCCGACGTTAGGCATCCGGATACGAAACTGCACTTCCTTTCACGCCTCTTCCACCAATAATGCTCTTCAAAGTATGATACATCTGGTGCGCCTGTGGTAATGCGATATGTCAAGAGTGAGCCTGTGATTTCCTTTACCACATTTCGTGTACACACATTCGACTCCTCTAACTCATTACGCCAGATCGCCCTCTCGATTCGAACTCGGGTTTCTACCACCCTCACCCCGCCTCAACTTAATCATCTCGAAACCCGCTTCCTCGACCTTCCTGACCGATCCACGAGAAGAGGATCTAACATAAAATGATGCCAATGTCCCCAGACGCCTACCCGCAATCGAACTCAAAGATCTCAACTCATCAACAACGAGATATATCACCGCGATACATAGAACTCCGGCTTCCAAAATTTTAAGGCATCGACCACTACATCGCCTTCCCTAAGACGGTACTCTATCGTGCAATCATAATCCTTAATCAACTCCAACCGACGCGCTTACTCTGCTGCTCTTCGAAAGTAAGAAGATATACTCGCAGCTCTTATGACGGTGAATATCCGATTGTGGAACACCGATGGGATAATGTCTCCAGATCTTTAGAGCGAAACCATCGCCGCTAGTTCTAAATCACGGGTCTAAGAAGTTCCGTCGGTTTCTTTAATCGACCCGGAAGCATAAGCCATCATCACCATCCCGCATCAAACACACCCTAACTCCTTGTCCTGAGGCATCACTGAGAGAACACATAACTCGGGTCCTTTCCCGACAGAAAAGCACACCTGAGCTGCCGCCAATCCCTATCTCGCCTCCTCAAAACTATGTCGATCCGACCACCGAATTTCGATCCTCTTTCAATAGATCGGGTCAACGGGTTGCCATTCCTCAAAATCCTCAACAAATTTCCCAGACACCCGCCAATCCATGAAACGGCGACTTCGTAAACATCTGGCTGCCTGCTTCAATTATACCTTCTGACCTCATGATCCACAATTAATACTTTCTACCGAAATGACACGACCTAAGAAAGCTTACTCATTCAACCAAACTGGCACTGGCCAAACTTAGCGATGAACTCCGACGCTTCTCTAAGAACTGCACATCGGGGTCCTATGCTCCGTATGTTCTCCGAGTCGCCCCGAGTAATAATTGAATGTCATTAATGAATACGATCACAAACCTATCTTAAAGCCATGACCTAATAATTTGCTCATCAAATCCATGAACGCACTGGGCATTACCAATCCGAACAAGTATACTAGAACTCAGAAGGATCGATCTCGCCTCGCGCGCCTTAAACATCATTCTTCCCATCTCAACTCGATGGTACTTCGAATTCCAGTTAATCTTAATATACCCGAGATCCATGCACTGGGTCAAATATCCTTTATCTATACAAGGAAGCTGAGCATCGGTTACAGATTGGTCGCTCGATTCAACCGCTCTTAGTCTATATACAACCTGAGAAGCTTCCATCTCTTCTTCTTTTTACTTAACAGAACTCGGAGCCCTTACCTGAGGTACTAGGCCTGATGAAGCCCTCATTTAGCACCTCCAATCAGGCTCTCTCAATTCTTTCAACTCTCGCCGGGCGCCATTCTATATGAGAGGAATGGATATCGTCTCATTCCTGAATCCGCCCAATAACGAACTCAATTTCTATCCGTAAACCCGAAATATCATCCGGAAAAATCGGGAACTCTCGACTACTGGATGTCTTCTAGCCATGTCCCCCGTCTCCTATCCACTAAAAATGCCAAATAACCCCGCAACCTTCCGAAGCATTTTCGAGGTGGCTGCTGCATTAATGAGACTAGGCGATCTCTCCGCCCCTGAATATCGCTTCCTGCCTCCAATGAGTCCATCCCGTCTTCCTATAGCACCCAAGGTGGCTCTATGCCTCGATAACTAGTCCATACCCAAGATTATATCGAAATCACATACCTAACACTATCAAGTCCGCTTGAAAATCCTTATTCGATCACCAATTTGGTTACTTGAACTATCCTTCTGATATCATAAGATCCCCATCGGGTAATTTTAAACACCATACGCACTATCTATAGCTGGACTCTATCCGGTGCCTCTCAAGAATGGTACCGAAATAAATGAATAAGGGCTCCTAGTCCACCAATGCATATGCATCATGATCGTGAACCGAAATCATACCAAGAATCAAGTCTCGTGGATGATCCGTCTTCTTTGGTTGTGTGATCAGAATACTGAGCCCGAGTAATGAGTACCACTCAATCCGCTAATCTAGCACGCCCGCCTCCCGCACTCCCTATCGCGACTTACAAGGTGTCAGATCGCCATCTTGCTCTGAACTCAATTCTACCACTGACTGGACCGGGTGTGCCTGGGGTAGATGCTACTCACACCTACCTCGAGGTCTCTCGCAGTTTACTAACTCGTGATGTTTCTGATAAAGTGACCTTCCCGGGTCGCAATGGAAACATCCCCGTCATATTCATCCCGCACCCCCTCCGAGATGCCTCCTCCGACATGTGTGGCACAATGGAAAATATGATCCCACATCTACCACCTCCCCGGTCGCTTTGCTGATCGAATCCATCCCCGGCTGATGTCGCTCTCGTCCTAAGCCTCTACCGCTAAATTCACTTCTTCCTTCTTTCTACTGAACGACCGGGTGCCCGGGTCGACTAAGGTCGGGAGCACCTCTAATGTCCGTCGCCTTGCTAGAACTCGAAATCGTTCTTTCTACCCTTAAGGTGTTCTCAACCAAATTCTCCAAGTTATTTCAGATGCCCGTGCCAGATGAACTTTAATTCTGCCGTTCAAGTCGGCCATGAATCGCTTACACTTATGTTCCTCATTTTCCTCACAGACATAGCACCACTTTACGAAGTTCAAACCTCTCGCTCATATTTTGTCACCGTCGTGGATCACTGCCTAATCCTAAAGAATTCTTCTATTTTGCATCCCGAGCAACTACGGTAAGATCCGTCTCAGAATGCCCGCGAATCGGGTCCTAAGTGACTCCCCGCAGGTGTCTCCCCACGGCCTCCCACCCGGCCTCCTCGCCCCGGCCGCCATCAAGAACCCCGCCGAAAGAGGACTTTCGCTCATCCGAACACCCCATCATCAAGGCAAACTCCCCACTAACCCCGTATACCATAAAGTATGCCGCCCCAGCTCGCCCACCATCATAAGTTTTAGCCCCCACCTTAACGTGTTCCATCATGCCCTCCGCTCCTTTCCTGAGGCTCCCTGCACCGACGTAGTCATTGCAACAATCAGATAACCCCGATCCATCGTCACAGGGTCGCCACCGGGTCCGCGCCTCGATGGTTCCGCTCGGGTCGACCACTGGGCGCACGTGATTCAGGGGTGTGCCTGAACATATCTCTGGGTGCCTCCTGGTATGGGTCCTGGGATCGACCTCTACTTAATTTCGTCTGATGATAATGTCAGTGAATTTCAAGATTAAAAGATTCATGAGACTTTTCAATATTCGATGCATGCAAGGATTTAGCAAAACAATAAAGCCGTGGTCAGAAAATCATTATTATAAAAACAATCTATAGGAAATACTCGTGGAAAACGCGGCGGAAAACAGCGAACTATCGCCTGAAAACTACTCGATAATTAACTCGACAGACTTCTTCCTGAATGACAGAAATTCGGGCTTAACTCCACAAGAATCCTCCTTCACCAAGCTTGCTCGACCGGCTGCTACTATGAAGCTAAGCCGCAAAACCTGGGCTGAACTGCCTGAAAACGCCAAGTTATAAAATTTTCATTTTTCTATCAAAATCACACCTTTAGATTTAACGTAAAATCCGACAAAGATAACGACCGCATCTGATCAAGCCCGGAAATACAAAAATCACTGTATATAAACAAATACACTCCCGATATTTTCCAAAATCCAGCTTCTGATCATAAGAACCTCGATCCTCCTCGAAATATAAGATACGAATCAATCGAACATAATTTCATAGCAAGCGTTTCTCAAAACCATGCATGCATATTTTACAAACGATATTTACATATACAAAATGCCACATTTTAACTTTTACTATTTTTAATTTACACCTTATCTTATATATAACCACAACACAGCGTCTAGGGTGAGATCTGAAAGGTCTTCGGCTTCAACACACACTTTTTGAACAATTATTTAAAAGCGAGCGTAGGCCAAACGAGCTCGATGAGTACTATAAGTTCTAAATGTTGGTATCTGTTTGTTTGTATGATATGAAAATACACGTACGAAATGGTTGTAAAAGAAGCATTTTATAGAGAAAGCGAGTTTTTGCTATGAAAACCATTCTGAAAGCGTCTTTGAAAACTATTTATCTTTGTTGGCAATGCAGAAAACTATTCTGGCTTTGCTTAAAGCGTTACGGAAACTATTTATGCTTTAACTGGCGTTCGATGGTGGTTAATATATGAAAGTGCTATCACGGGAAATCAAGTACCAACCCTTGTGGCCCATTTCTAAAATACCTAGGCGTGATGCCCGCGGAACCTCGGAACTGGCATTGGTATTGAACCTCCGGAACACTACGCATTGAAATGGTCAGGTGAGCACGTGGGATCTCCCCATAAACATAATGGGACCTCGGAACCAAAATGCCGGTTATGGAACCTCGAAACCAACACCTCATCGCCATAATACTAAGTGTGGCGCTAACTATATACCGAATGTGTGAGGCGACTCACTATATATTTTATATCTAACTGATTAGGCCGGGCAATATAGTTAATCATAATATCCTATAGCCTTACCATGCACAATCGAAATACACATGCGACCGGAAGCGAAAATTTGTGCCATCTAGGGGTTTTGCTAAACCGGAATGGCCCAATTTCTTAAATACGAAATCAAACTTTTAACTTTGAGAGTATAACAAGTGGGAGGTAAAAAAATGCTTTATAAATTTATATTTTCAAAGCACTTAACAAGCTTGTAATTTAAACACTTTCGTTTTACAAAAGTTTTAGTATACTCACCTTTTCTCGACTAATTTCTTACCAATTATTGTCAAGCACTCTACATTCTCGTGGGATGCTCCGTCGCCTACACAATCCATACAAAGTGTGAAAATGCTTGCCCTCGAGTTCAGCGTTTTAACCATAAAACATACACATGGCTTTCAAAGCGACTATATCTAACGAACTTCGATTCTAACAAAACTTTACGTGCTAGTCCCATTCGATAAGGACATGGAAATATGATGTAAATTATTAAAATGTCCTACACATTAAATAACATATGTTTTTAGTCAACTTTTGACTCAAGAGACTTTGCAGAGAGTCTAAAAATACGAAACATTTAGAAAGTCTGTGGAGCACAATCCAGGCTACAATCCACGAAATTTCAATCAAGCTGTCGAAAATAGTCAGAAAAATCGGTCAGGGTTGTTAGAACCTGATCCAAAAAATTCCTAAACTCGAGTTTAAAAATTTTGAGACTAAAGTTCTGACCTTTCGCGGTCTCTAAGAAAATTTCAAGCCATTATATAGCATTTAAGAACCGAAATAACACAAGTAGGAAAATTTTTATCTTTTAAGTTTGACAAAAGGCTAGATATTGGTACCTATGCGTAGCTCGTCGATATACCAACTGCCTTCCTACTCCGACGAAAGTTTGTTGGTCCGATTTTCAGAATCTAAGAAAAACAAAGAGGAAAAGAAAATTTAAAAATCGCTTCCACGCCCTTCCGCCTCTCCGTCTGGGCTCCGATTTGACTTTTTGGTGCTTGTTTTTTATTTTCGTTTTTTTTATTCTTATTAGCTATTATTATTTGATAAACGATTTCTATCGGGCTCTCCATTCGGTACCCATTTTATCCCGAAAATTTTATTTTTCGGGCTCACTTTATTGTAAATGAACTTAAATCAAACCACTTCGACTTCCGAGATTTTGTAAAATCTCATCCCCTGAAGTCCCTAGCTACTCTATCACCGAAATTGCAAACATTCCGACCGGCTCTCGTAATTTGACGAAACTTTTCTAGGTCACTAGATTT
This sequence comes from Tetrastigma voinierianum, assembly GCA_016808115.1. NCBI lineage: Eukaryota > Viridiplantae > Streptophyta > Magnoliopsida > Vitales > Vitaceae > Tetrastigma > Tetrastigma voinierianum. The sequence continues at coordinate 79,625 of JAEQBH010003406.1, forward strand.
CATAGACTAATTTAACGGGCGCAAATTGCTTCATTATCCGAGATCTAGAGAATTTTCTGTGCTCTCCCTAACAATTCGTAATTTATACATATTCTTTAAAATTACATAATCGGGAATTTCACCCATCCACTTTCCTTAATTGCAAAAGTGCCACAATCTTTGAAAACTTATAATTTCACCTAAAATGACTTTCAAAAAATTCTATTATGGCACTAAAATAATTAAGGAAGCCCTCGATGCACATACTGCTACACATACCGCACACCTTCGAGACGCGCACGAATACCAAGGGATCTGGTCACGTAGGATAAACGGCTAGTTGATGTTCGATCGCCCACAACTGCATCTGACAATGTGCGAATTGGGAGAGCTGTTCACGGCAAAGGAAATATCCCACTGGTCATTCGAGATGTCGATGCCACTAATCCCGGACGGTATGTGGTGGCATCAATTCAAACAGAATACCACTATTAGTAGTCAGAAGTACCCACGATGCTTTCTGTGGAGACAGGTTTTGAGCCGAGCATGTTATGTTTACTCAGAAGATCAATGACATACTTTTGTTGAGATAGGAGAAGGCCCAAGGAGGTAGCTAGAACCTCAACTCCACAAAAGTAAGATAGTAGGCCAAGATCCTTGTTAAAGAATGTAAAGTCAAGTTGTCAAATAATAGTGTCAACAAGTGAGGGGTCACTAACTGTAATAATCAGATCATTAACATAGACTAGGAAGTAGATAAGTGCAGTGCCACGAAAATAGAGAAAGAGAGACCAGTCTGCACGGGATGTAATAAAGTCAAGAGAGAGTAAGAAAGTGTGTAGCTCCTAGTACCAAGCTCGAGGAGCTTGTTTGAGCCCATAAATAGCCTTGTGTAAACGACATATGATGTGGGATACTCGTGTTAAGTGCATACCTTGTGGTCAAGCATATATAGACCTCCTCGATGAGTCGCCTGAAGGCCCCACTGGCAATGGAGTGTAATGCTGAGTTCAGTACGGACGGTGATAGGATTGATCATGAGACTAAAAGTCTCATGAAAATCAATATCTGACTGTTGGTGAAAGCCTTTAGTAATGTTTGAGCTTTATACCGAGCAATAGAGCCATCAGGATTTTGTTTGATGCGAAAAAACCCATTTTTTGCCCACTATGTTCTTCCCTAGGCTAGGAGGAACAAGAGACTAAGTGTCGTTCGGGATGAGAGCATCATACTGCATCGCATGGCCCGAACTCCACTCCTGACTGAGAGCCTGGCGACTCATGTGTGGTCTCAAAGATAGGTGGAAAGACGGCAGAGGCCATATCTGGTCGGGTTTGATGATGACACTTTTAGGATCGAGCTTGCATGGGATGACATGATTTAATAGGGAAGGAGGACGGGCAAGGGCTCCGAGCATGGCTAGGTGAGGAGGGGAGGGCTCGACCCAATAGGCCGTGCCAGAGGGAGACGGCTGATGCAAAGGTGCGACAGGTCGAGCTATCGATTAGAGTTACTCCTGGGTGGTTTATTGAGCCTGAGAAGGCCAAGTCAGGATCACTAGCGGAGGTCTACCGGTAATGGGGAAGCAATTCCTGAGGTCCGCTTGAGCCCGCAGCTGGCCGGAAGGTCGCTCAAGGTGAACGAGGAAACAGGGAGAGCAGAGTCCATGTCTATTACCAACGATGCACGGATGGGGAGGGGGGAAGAGAGAGAGAGAACAGGAAAACATTCTCTACAAACTTGACATGATGGGACACAAAGATTTTTTTGAGAGTGGGGTAAAAAAAGAGGAAGGCACTATGAGTAAGGGAGTAGCCAAGAAAGACACACGGACTATGTAAAACCCGAGAAATTCACCTTACGAGAAATGGTAAAACTGGGTGAATTCTGGCTGAAAACCACTTTTCAGATCTCTGATAAAGAGTCTAATTTTACCACTGAATGGGCCTCGAAATCTAACTACCACGTCAATTCGAGACGCTTGAATTTCATGTTTTTTCAAGGCAATTAAGAGTCACAAGTGACACTTGGCACGTGGCTACATGTCACATTGGCCACGTATCAAGTGGGAGAGCAAGTCAAACAAGAGCCCAAGTGGGGCCCATGTGGAGCCATGTGTCACCAAGACAGAGGTTGGGAATCCAAAGTTTTGGATAAATGGATAAGGGAAATCTAAGAGAGCTAAATGAGAGGACACGTGGCAAGAGAGAGACACCTCACTGACCTATGTCGAACTTAAACCTGGTGGGAGGGAGTGGGGAAAAGGAGAGAAAAGAAAGAGAAGGAGGGAGAAGGAGAAGCAGCAGCCTAATTCTTCTCAAAATTTCGACAATCTGACTGTCTGAGCAGGGGAAGTTGCTTCCTGGGGGCTGTGGCTACAAGCAGAGATCGGTAAAATCGGGAGTTTCCAACAAACCTAAGAGGCGCTTTCCTACTTTGGCGACTCTCGCTAGGCTACTACAAATATTTTGGGTTTTGGGGTCGAATATTATGCATCGCGACGAACGGCTCAGAATCAATGCCGATTAATTACCTTCGACAGCCCACGGTCGATTGGCCGCTTTGATGCCCGAAACCAAATTCCGTGACTCCGTTTTTTAATAAATTCCAAGATGAATTGTGAACTCAATTTCGAACTGGCCCATGCGGCGCGCTATGTGTGTATCAGGAAATGAATAATACGGATTTGTCAGGTGGAAAATGATGTCGTTAACGTGATGCTCAATCATGTGTTAACGATCGTTGAATGACATGAAATTATATCAGAGAAAGAAATATAATTGTCATGCATCATGAATAGATACATGAAATGGCATGATTGCATTAATGTGCACAATCACATCGTGGTCGAGCTCAAAAGTGTTAGAAACTGTGGTCTACCATTCTCGTGGATATGTGGTGAGCTCAAAACGGACAGCGTCCAATTAAGACTCACGATGATATAAAATGAAAAAAACGAAAAGAAATATAATGTGGTCACACCCCTAATTTGATAAAGTAAGGCATGATTATCGACTTCGTGAGTTCGGTAAAATGTCTACTACGTGACGACGATCCTGTAATGCGAGACCTCAAAACACGAGCCCAAATAAATAAACACACGAATTTGATGATATTCAAATGAGTAATAGAGGTCTATCTAGTTGAGTTGCTTACCGGGTGAAACACCAATGACTAGTTTCACTTACTGCAAGTGCAGGGAGCCGGCCTGGAACTTCTGAGCTGGGCATGAGGAGTCACATCTCACGATGACATAAATCATCCATGTGAAAATTGCATTCAGATGGAATGTGAATGGATGTTTCGGGTGCCATTGCATGATTTAGCGGGAGTAACCTTGTAGGAAAATTCAACTACCGCATCGCTTCACCCCGGCTACGTGGAGAAAAATAATTTCGTGTACCGGAAGGCCATGGGAACGGTTCCCATCCGAGACCCGAGCGGATGGCGGGAAAGGCCGATTTGGCTTGTTTTGTATTTGTAAAATCAGGTAGAAAACCCGCTGAATGCAAAGAACATGAGTTGTAATTAAACTCGCTTTTTCAGATGATTAATACTAATCGCAAGCTTTCACAAAGCCCCGTTGTTTTTGTAATAAAAAGACTAAATTAGCATGAATTTACGTTTGAAAGGTTAAAGAAAAGACAAAGGAGACGGAAGTGCAAGAGGTCGACGGGCTACTCGCCCATTTTGGGTCCTTGTCTAGACAGTAGAAATCTGGTCACAACCAGTTTCTAACCCGTCGCGTCCATCCGGTAGGGTCGCTAGCGCACGACATGTGCTCGGGATGCCGCAGCGGCGTGAGCGAAAGGGCGGACAGAGCCAACGCGCACCGATGCAGCCTCCCGGGCTCGCAGACACCTGGCCGCGTCGGATAGGTCTCCTGTGCATGCCGGGTGACTCTGGTCGCGACGAGATTCTCTCCGGGTCCCGATAAGGCCTCTTTCTGGGGTCTCAAGGTCGTGATACAGCAAGTGTCGTAATTGTGGTGGCGCGACGAGGAGTTCCTCACACTTAATAAACTTCTCAAAGTTTCAGGTCTCGACATGTTCTCAGGCGTAAATCAGGCACAACCGAGGCATCGGGCGACAGAGCGCCTGCGCGCAACACGCCAAGGTATGCACACGCCGGCAAGGATCCGCGTGCGACCGAAAGCACGCATGGGTAGGCGCGACAGGATCGTCATGACAGAGAGGCTTTGTCATGATGCACCACTAATGTTGCTCAAGGCGGCGTAGGAATTCTATTCGTGATGCAGTTGGTTAGTAGAAAAAAAGAGTCCAAAAAAATTTCGCACCCTCAGATCAAAGTCACAAACTAGATTCAGTCAAGTTCATAAAGAGTAAGGAATAAGAACAGTGGAAAACATAAACAACCGAAGACACAAAGTTTGGATGAGTCAGGAGCTGTGTGGAATAACTTTTCAAACGAGGAACCAAGAGACCAACTTTGGGCATTCGATTGATTAAATAAACAGTCGTAGCAAAAGCATACGACCAGAATGTTAGAGGAATGAAGGCTTGATGTAGGAGAGTGAGGCCTATTTCAACAATATGCTGATGCTGGCATTCAAAATACCCATTATGTTCAGGAGTGTGGGGAGGTGTAGTGAGATGAGTTATACCATAGGTCTCAAGGAATGACCAAAGAGCTAGGAATTCACCCCCATTATCGTGTAAAGGTGAATTTGGCAGAAATAATTTTCAATAAGTTTCTTGAAGGCAACAAAGGTTGAATGAACATCTGATTTACGACGTAATGGATAAAACTAGATATACTTTGTGACATGGTCAACAAAAATAACGAAGTAATGAATCAAAAGAGGAAACGGGTGAGGTCCACACATCGTAAAGATGACACTGGCCGAGAGGGAAGAGGATGCTCTGATTTAGCAAATGGTAACTTGTGGTGCATGAGCTACAAGAGAAGGAACATAAATGTTCTTCAGGAAAAGAAATGCTTAAAACATTAAGAAATTTTTGAAATTTTGGTAAGGACAGATGACCGAGACGACTGTGCCACATAGAGATAGCGGCAAGGGAGGATCAAGCTAAGGATGACAAGTTGTGGTCAAGACTAAAGGGACCGACAATAGTACGACACCATCTCTATGTCGCCCACGAACCGCGGTGACCCCCGCGGAAAAAAGAATCAAAAGAATAAGAGACATTGTGGTTATCTATGACAAAGAGCCGAGATTGAAATAAGATTCTTAGACAAGATAGGCACATGTAAGACATTGGAAAAAAATAAAGGTGTAAGGAGAGAGGTAAGGGAGAAGAAGCCAATGTTGGTAATCGATAAACCTGAGCCATCGCCAATAATCACACTGTTAGGGGCAGTGTATGACGCATAAAGGTCAGGGTAGCAAGATCCATGGTGACATGGTGAGAGGCACCTAAATCAACAACCCAATCCAGAGAGGTACTGGGAGTGGAGAGATGGACTACAGTGTGGGCATAAGGTGCAGTGAAGGTTGGGTGTGGAGCATAGGTAAGAGTGACTAGAAGAGAGCCGAATGCCTAGGTGGGTAGATGACTACATTGTCGAGTAGAGTGCTCGGTTATACCACAAAGCTGCCAGTGCTCAAGGTAGTGACTAAGCTCGAACTGTGACGATGAGCCGAGTGCCATGGAGACACGAGAGTAGCATGCCTGATACGACCATGCCCGATTCTGGGGTTAGTAGAGCAGTTTGGCAAATTGTCAGACATTAGTGATGTCTGACTATAGGAGACTCCATTGGTCAAGGATCGCACGATTGTTTGATCTAAGAATGGACGAGAACCAGTAGGTAACTATGGCAACACGGAATAGAGGCGGTGAAGCCAAAGGAACCGTAATGTCTGAGTTAGCCTCGTGAATTTAGAAGGTGTCAATACCGAACGAACAGAGTCTCCCAAACTCGAGAGAAGTGAGATAGTTCGAAAGTAGCTCGTCGAGTCCGAATATAGATAGAGGTGAGCCCAACAAAGCTCGATTTTACATTCATGATAGAAAGAGAGTCACGTCAGGTTCGGAGCATTTCAGATGCACTGAGCAACGGTCAAAGTACCTTGCCGAGGACCGGCAAGATTCGCGATATCCATTATCTATTCACCTATGAGAGGCATATGTCTTCTCGAAGCTACCCACAATAAAGATGGAGAGACGAATTTGATAATTGCATTAAGAAACAATCGTTTCGTTTGGTACCCGCAGAAAGATAATCCAAATTCGTATGGTAAGAAGATCGCGTAGTTATCGTCAAGCAGAGGACACGACTTCGGTCATCGACGAACCCAAGTAAGTCGCAGACTCCACCAAGAGATATGCGAATTGCACCGCCACGCAGTAATTGCATATGAAGTTTGAGAGGTACCCGACCACTAACGCTGGAGAATCTTGCCAGCCTGCGCGAGTCAATTCCTGCAAGATAAGAGGGTACGACGACAATGCAGGAAGAAAAGGTGTCTCACACAGTGGCACGCACAACAAATGGAGGCAGTGGATCATGAGCAAGAATGATGGCTAGGGTTTGTTGTTGAACTTATGGATCTGTTTTGGCCATATTATGAAAAAGAATTTATTATTATTGAAAGAGTTGGAGATATATAAATAACCAATACAAGGACAAAAAGTAAAAACATTGAAAACAATATAAAAATCTAAATATACTTGATACCCAAATCTAATAAATATCAATTGAAACTTAACCATACTTAAACCATTAGACTCTCGATCATTAGCTTTTACTATCAATAAAAAGACTATAATCAAGTGTCTAAACTGCGGCTTAAACAATCCTCCACCATATTTCTTTATCACATGAGGGTCGCGGTCGTCCTGGCCGTCTTAGTGATGTAACGGAAAGAGGAAACTACACCGTTTCATGCTTGCACGACGTCGTTTTATATATGGGATAGGTGGTGGGTAGGGTTATTGTCAATTGTCAACGCCGCATGCTGCCACTTGGCCTCCCATGAATCCCATGAATCATGGACGAAACTACACCTGTTGGCTTCTCTTACAAGACCCTACAAATAGGCTCAGTCTTCATCGACTTCCATTTTTAAATTCATTCATTCATTCAGATTTCAGACTTTGTGGTATGTTTCTCTCTCTAACTCTCTCCCTTTCAATCATTTTAATTTTTATTTGGTTTGTTTTTCTTATCTTCAACTTTATAATTACCGAGCCTTTAGACTTTGTCAACGTTGAATTTATCGTTGATTCTTTTCCTTCTAAGTCACTAAATGTTGTTTCTCACTTCAGTTTAAATGGGTTTTGTCTTCTTATTCGTTGTTAATTATCTATTCCATCAGAAATATTGGGTTAAATAACCCAACATTTTAATCAAACCAACTTTCATGTTTTTTTCTTGAAGGATAACTGCTTTTGGGATTAAAAAAAATTTTATTATTTTATATATTTATACAGATAGTGATTATTTTTTAAGAAAATAAAGAACATTTTTATCATCAACAATGTTAAATTTTGATTAAGGATTAGATTTCCAAAATTAATCAAATCACTCTTTGATAGAGTCTGTTACACTTGGGCCTGTTCAACCTAACCCCACCCAGTCCTCCAATCTGACTTCAATGGTAAATTTGGAGAGTTTGAAAATGCTAGCCTGCTAAATCTGGTTGGGCCTAGGTTGTGGTCTTCAAATGAGGCCTACCTAATTAACACACATGTTATTAAGTTTTAATATTTCAATCTTTCATGGTTATGTTGAGCCCAAGTTAAAATTGGGCTGGGCCTAAGTTGGCGGTCCCCAGCCCAGGCCTACCTAATTATCATATTATTTAGTTTAATATTTTAATATTTCAATCTTTCATGGTTGTGTTGAGAATTACTTTGAAGTATGCTATGATGATTTTCGATTTTGTTCTTTATTTAGTGATGGTGTTGATTGTAGCTTATGATTTTAATCACTTTCAATTACAAAGTAAACTTCTCATATTCGAATCCAAAACCCATTTTCTCTTGAAAATTCTAACCAACTAAGCTCGATATGATGGACAACTTATTATTCTAGTTATGAATGCCATAAATTTAGACATTCTACCCAAAATCTAATGAAATGTGATCCCATTTAAAGTTAAGGGCATTCTCTTAACGCTTTTCCCTCCTATGATGACTTATGTTCATATAATTGTATTTATGTAAATATTATTCAAGAGTATCAATTAATAGGCAGGTAAATCAACTGATAGGTCGACCCCTAGTCTTATGTATAGAAGATTAGACTTATAATGAGGAGTTAGAAATTTTATGTCTATGAATATAGTGTTACAACTTTTGTCATCATGTTATTACAAATTTGATGTATATATATATATATATATATATATATAAATATTTCTAAGTAATAGAGGAAAAAAAATGAATGACCTATACAATCATATACATTGAAGTTGATAACCTCCCATTACCAATTACATCGTATATAGTGGTAATAAATAATAAGTATAATTCTCATTTTGTGTTTGAAAAAAAGAATTTTGTTTTCTTTGACGATGTGTTTGATAAAAGGATTAAGAGATACAAATCTTATATATAAGGCTAAGGTCTAGGTCACACTCACACTCTGATGCATTTTGTTGTGTTACTTATAATAAAATGCGTCACTAACTCATCCGTATTATATGAAGTTGAAAATCTTAACTAAAAACATTTAAGTTCACTTCAAAAGCCTTATCAGTATTATGAGTTAAGATAACAAATATAATCATTACTTCATCAATTTTTTGTGCTTATGTCTATTATGTTTTAGGCATCTCCAAAAAGTTTAAAGCCCACGGCTCCCTTCAAGTCCAATCAGTTTCAGCTGGCTAAAGTCTGGCCTAAATGTATATGTGTGTGTATATATATATACTTTGGGCCCGCCCATCCCGAGTCTCGCCATGCCAAGGTCCGAGGCCTGCATCAGCGCGCCTCTAAAGATAAGTGAGGCGCAACCTATCACAAATCACCCGCTTCATTAAATTCTCCTATTGGTCCGTTGTCCGACTCGACGGCTGAGATGCTAAACAATGACTTATGCATCCAAAATTAAATTGATTTTTTAAAATAATTATTTTGATTTAGTTAAATCATACTATGAAAAATGATTTTTAACTCGCATAAAATTCGCCAACGAGGCCTATGGTCTCACCTCGAGTCACCTGATCATCGTAAGATTCACCAATCATCACGACAGAACTCGCAAAACAAAATGTTAGCACGACGACATGCTCGCTGGGTCCCTCCTACCAAGAAAGCTTAGCTCTTTTGTAGAGATCGAATAAGTTAGAACTATAGCTATCTCAATCGGTAATGTCATACCTCATCCTGTGACTTTTTCTCTTTATGGAGGGAGAATCGCAATCACCTTTCTACGAAGAGTTTAACATTTCTTCCCATAAAGATAGTGTGAATAGCCGCTCATTTCTAACGATAATTTATTCTTCTTTTATTGTGAACTACTTCCGAATCCGGTCGCGTCGAGTGTCTTCTATTCCGCCGGGAGGCAAAAGGACTGGATTCTGGAGAACATCTAATTACAGGAACACACAATGGCCGCGCTTCATTCTGCAGACGCTTAACGGATAGAAGCATCCGGTGAGAGGCATCCCGGGCGCTGTGGCGCCCTAGAGAGGAGGCATCCGGGTGAGGTGGCCCAAATTCCTCGGGAGAGTCGCCGTACATCTCTCGGGGCCTATTCAACGTCCCGGTCACTGTCTTTAGGGTCCGGGTCCCATCTGACATCACTGGCTGATTAGTAATCGGTTCGCCAATTGCATCTAATGTTTCGGTAGAGCCTAGCAATTTAGGCAGTTCGATAGGTTAGGTTAGGTCAAATTTTGATCAATTTTTTCGAGCTAATAAAATAACAGTCTAACTTGATCCTAGGTTAGGCTCAAATTATCTTATGTAGTTGCTGACCAAGAGATCGGGCTCCACATTGTGACCGAAGCAATTGCTCCGCTTTTAAGTCAATAAATAATACTTAACTCCTAATTTCGGGAATCTGGATCAGCTTCGACTACCGCTCTAAGAGTTTGACTCCAACGGTTAAAGCCATGTAATTTTAACATATAAAAACCAAGTTCGAGTCTCCATGTAATAAAAAATAAAATACTACAAATATCAGAATTCCAAGATGTTAAAAAAAAATTATTTACTAAATTCTTTAATCATTCAAAATATAGAAAAATATACTTTTTCAACTTACTTTTCTAAAGATGATGTAGACTCGTGTTTACAAATGATTATAAAAAGTGTTTTTAAGATTTTTAAATTTTGAAAAATAAAAATTTTCTAAGTATTAAAAATGTTAGATACACCTCCCAAAATTACTGTATGTTTGAAAAAAAAAAAAACTACTAATCAATTCGAAAGAACAAAAACTGATGGCAAAAATGCTTCCGAAGCCATTTCTTAGATTATTAGCATTTCACGTATATCTTATTTTAGCTAAATTCAATGTGAGGATTTCAGACAATAATTCTCTTCATTTTAAACTCTTCACTTTCTTAAGCTGAAAAGAGATATTTTCAAACATATAGGCTCGGTTTTGAATCCGAAAAGTACTAAATAAAATAAAAGAGGAAAAGTGGGAGAAAAATAAATTTGAAGGAAAAATAAAAACTAGGTTTAAAACTTAATAAATTAATTATATATTATTATTAAATCTCAGTATATTTATTTCTTTTTATTATAAGAACTAAGAAATTTAAAAATATATAAAATTTGATGAATTTTGATTATATTTAATTTTCTCTTATATTTTTCACGAGGAAATCAACTATGAAAAAATCATTTTTTTATATTTTATATATATTTTTTACATTCCTTAGTATTTTATGGATACATGATATTAGAATATTTTTATAATTTTTTCATACTTAGAGTTATTATAAATACCCTTCGTTGTCTTTCTCATGGATGTAAGTACATTATCGAATCACATAAATCTATGTGTGTTCTCATTTGTTTTTTCCTCAAATTTTATCATTATTTGTTGCATGAATCACAATTCACAACACCCAACCTTTGTCAAGGTTTAAAATATCGCGATATATCGTCGACATATCATGTATTAGTATCGATTAATACGATATACAACATCCATAATCATATCGTAAAATCGGCAAATCGAATATCGACTTATATATCTCGCTGGGGGAGATATATCGCCAATATTTCTGATTTTTTGTCGATTAATTTAAAAATTAAAAAAAGAAAGATATATAACTCGATTTCGCGATGAGCAAAAATGGAAAAGATGAAGAAAATGTGAGCGAGAAACGAAGTTTCTTTTCTTAATAATTAATATCATTAGTTATATGCCTTTCTTGATAATTACAATTATTAATTGTCTCCGGAAAATGAAAGATCAAGAGACTTGGAAGAGAAAATGAATTAATATGCCTTCCTTAATAATTAATATCACACTTTATTCCCTTCTTAATAATCACTATCAATTTTGCAAAAATAGGAAAAATATGTTAAAAAGACAAATGAACGGTCTTTTTTCATTAATTAATATTATTAATTTTAATAATTAATATTAAAGTTTAGATTAAAAAAATTAAATTAAAAATGATTGTGCAATATCAAACAATTTTAACAAATTTATTAAATGAAATCTTTTAAATTATTTATAGTAATTTTTAAAATATTCTGAAATATAAAAGTTAGACATAATATATTAACATTTAATGAATTATTTTGTATAAATCATTGGAAAATGAATTTTAATGTTTTTTTATAGAAACGAATTTTAATTTTTTTTAAAATCTAATTGATATTATCATTTTTTTATATTTTTAAAATAATTTTGATATATAACTTGAATATATTTTTAAATTTTGAATAATTTTTATATACTGATATATTCATAAAATCAAAGTATCGATATACCCGTTAAAATAGATATTTTTCATTCATGTCCTTTGTATTGCTCACCAATTCATCACTTCTTGCTTCTCACTTCATGTTGAGTGCTGAGATGACGACACTCTATAGATGAGTAGATGACAACCACCCATTTCCCATCTTTGGGTCCCATGGACCCTTATTTTAGGACATTCAATGACTGAAAAATCTAAACCACATACCCTAAACCCAATGAAACATCATCATTGAATCATTCCCCCCACTAACAAAATCCCCAATTCTCATAACCCTCCACCCTCTTTCTCTTAATCCAAGACCCCCAATTAAAACTTGTCTTAGCAGTGATGCTTTCTTCACTTTGTTTTACCCATTTCCCTAAGAGAAGCCAATGGCCAAGCAATGAAAGAAAATTTACTTTGCTTCAAAGATAGTTAGGTTGTCCTCTCTTCAACACTCTTCTTATGTGTCATAATTCTGTCACCCACAAAGGGGTAACCCTGGACATCCCATGCGTATAAATATGGAGTTCAGAAGACTGCAAAATGTGGCTCACCGACTCAGAAAACATGGATACCCATGTGGGAAAACTTGGGTCTAAAGTTTTTTTTTCAGTTGCCATTTTTGTGATTCTTGTTCAAAGTTCAATCTGGGTCAGTGGGGATGAGGGTTTGGAGACATTGGTGGAGGATGTAGCTGATCACCCTTCATATTCCACCTCTAATTATGGGTACCCACAATTTGAATTCATTTTTCTGCTTGTATTTTTTTTTTTTTGAAAAAATTATTGGTTTGATTTATTTATTTTGAATGGGTATAGGGGTTATGAGATGGATGAGCTTGGAGATGATCCATGGACAATGGTGCAGAAGAAAGGGAACCACTGTGGTAAATGATGTTTTATGTGAATGGGTTCAACACTTACTGGTTGAGATGGTATTTGCTGTGGATCAATCCACAAGGGAAGGTCACTGAGGTGTTTCAAGGGGCAGCCTCTGTGGGATTAACAGTCTGCAGGACTTGGGCATTCAATGATGGCCAGTGGAGAGCTCTTCGTAGTCTCCCCTTGTTTATGACATGAAGAGGTCTCAAGGTACTCTTCACTGAATAATCTTAGTTTTCATGCTTATCACATCCCACATGGGGTAGCAGAGGAAGTTTGTGGGTTCATTTTGACTTTGGAAACGTGTACTCAAGCCAAGGCGGTCTTTGGGCTTAAAATGGATAATATCTATATGAATTATTAGGAGTATACTGTTACAAATGATATTAGAGTTGATCTTAACCTTGAGGGGTTTGTTTGGCCGTATAGGGACACATTGGTTAACATGACCTAATTGAGTCCCACATTGCTAAGTTAAGGCTTTGATATTCAGTTTCAAGGCTTCATTTCAATTTGTTAAAAACAACATACAATACCCATATCCTAGAGTAGAAGTAATTTAGTTCATTTTTTATCCTCTGCAAATAATTTTTGTTGCAGGCCTTGGATTTTGTTATAAGTGAAGCAAGGAAGTTCAAAATCAGGCTTATATTGTCATTAGGCAACAATTGGGAAGGATATGGTGGGAAAGCACAGTATATCAAATGGGGAAGAGAAGCTGGCCTGAATTTAGCCAATGATGATGACTTCTTCTCTCATCCTACTCTAAGAAGCTACTACAAAGCCAATGTCAAGGCAAGTTCTTCATAACAGCTCAGCCATCTTTTGCTTTTAACTTGGACATCCATCCAACTTGGAAAAATAGGCATACCATAATTCACCTCTGTTTCCCAATTTGAAGTCCGATTCCTAATTCTCTTCAGTATTTTGTCTATGTAGACTGTTCTTAATAGAGTCAACACAATCACAAATATCACTTACAAGGAGGACCCAACAATTTTCGCTTGGGAACTGATGAACGAGCCGCGATGTACTTCAGATCCTACAGGTGATAAACTGCAGGTAAACTCTATGAAGTCTAATTAAGAACCAGTGATCAGATGCTTCTGTGACAGAATCTTAGCCTAGTTATAGCTCTGTAATTCCAAAATTATGCTTTACTTGGGAAGTGTTTTTTTATTTTTTATTTTTTGAAGTCATGGATACAAGAGATGGCGGTCTACGTGAAGAGTATGGATCCCAAGCACTTGCTGGAGATAGGATTGGAAGGATTTTATGGTCCTTCAACGCCAGAAAAAGTTCAATTCAACCCGAATACGTATTCTCAACAAGTTGGAACTGACTTCATCAGAAACCATCTGATTCTTGGTGTTGATTTTGCTTCAGTTCACATTTATGCAGACTCTTGGTAAGTGTTCCAACACACAGAATTTCTTTCATTGAGATATGCCTATGCATCATTTTAAGCAATGTGTCTTGCATTAACCGCCTAAAGCAATGGAAACTTCATGCATATTTTACTAACGTTTCATGAAATCGGTGTTGATGGATGGGGAGGGTTTCTCAAACGATCTCTGATGCACATATCAACTTCACCAAATCATGGATGGAAGCTCACATAGAGGACAGTGAGAAGTACCTGGGAATGCCTGTTGTCTTTGCTGAGTTTGGTGTGTCTACAAAAGACAATGGCTACAACTCAACGTTCCGGGACACATACATCAGCAGTGTGTACAAGATCCTGCTGAATTCTACCAAGAAGGGAGGAAGCGGAGCTGGAAGCCTCTTGTGGCAGCTGTTCCCCGACGGTACAGACTATATGGACGATGGCTACGCCATTGTTCTTTCCAAGTCTCCTTCTACTTCAAATCTCATCGCTCTTCAGTCCACAAGGTTGTCCATGTTCAATTCCATGTGTGGCTGGAACTGCCGCTGGAGTTGCCATAAGAAGCACCCTGTGGATGCTTTACTCTTCCATGATGAACTCTAGAGAGAGTCTATATATGTAAGAAGCATTAAGTCCAATTTCATGGAAATGAAGAAGATTGATCAATATCTATGATCACAATATATGTGTGTATCTCTCTCTCTCTCTCTCTCTCTCTCTCTCTCTCTGTAAATTAGCCATGTTGGTTTGTCTATGAAGATAAAAATGGATTATATACCCTCAGAATTAATCTTTAAGTTGAGTTTGGTTTGTGACTGAGTAGCAGCCTATTGCCATTTGTTTGATTCAAGCCCAGGTGGGCGTTTGTTTTTAAGCTTGTCTTTGAAAGGCTATTGAACTTCGGTATTAAGTTGTTTGTTTTAAAATTTCGAGCTTTATTCTTGAAATTTTTTTAAAAGATACGAATAGAAAAGTGAAAATATTTATGACTTACATTCGAAAAAAAATCGACCCTAGCAAAAAAATAAGAAAAAGCTGATTATTAATAAATAAAAAGAAGAAATTTAGCAATATACCTTTCTTATGGATATTGATGAGAGGGTTTGGGACGAGGCGGTCTCATCAGGCAGAGGCTGGATTTTTTGATTCTGGCTGTCTAATTAAAAAATTCACGGGACGAGAGCGGAAGTGAGAAAATTTAAACTAGTTTACATTTTATTTTGTTTTTATTTTTAAATTTTAATTTGTTTATGTTGCTTTTTATTTTTATTATATTAAAATTAATATTTTCATAAAAATAAAAATATTTATAGACTATAAATTATTTATTAAAAAAACATCATAATAATAATAATTATTTATATTAAAGTATAAAAATAAAATAATAAAAAAATATTTTAAAAATATAATCGGAATGGGGCTTTATTATTATTATTTTGGATATATAGTTCGTATTCTTTTATTCGGGTCCGTTTGCGAAAATCGAAACAAATCTGTCGGCGGTCCATTTGGTAACTATCGCGAGCTTAGAAAAAATTTCGGTTTGTCACCGAATTAAACGAAACTTTTTGGGTCACCAGTTTCACGAGGCGAATTTGCGGCGCGGTCAGTTTAGATTATCGAGATACAGAGAATTTACAAACGCGAGCGCCGCGGCACTGCGGTGTGCGGCGGACATTATTATTTTATTAACATTTGCCGTTTTGAAAATTTACAATTTTCTCGAGTTTCTGATAGCAATCGCGAACGTATCGGTTGAGAAAAATAAACCGACCATTAATAACCCGATTAAAATTAAATTAAACATATGCCATTAGGCGGCGGGACGGGAACCTAAAATAATGCGTTGCAGATTATCGTATTCTTCGGCTGCACAATGTTAAAAAGCAAGCAATTAATCACCCAATCTTTATTAAGTCTTTATTCGACATTAGCACCGAAAAGTTACATTCGGCGTTAAGTGAAAAACAAACGCAACCTAAGATAACCAAAAAATGAAAGAGGCGGGTTTTCTAAAAATTTGCTTGGCTTTTCTCTAATGAATCATGTCACATGGCCAAGAGATCTATTCAGATGAGCAATTTCTTTGGTTTTAATCTTACATCCATTCCTTTTACCTTTTTAGAGTTTTCTTCCTTTTTTTTTTTTTTTTTTTTTCCTGATTGGCGTATGTTTCTATTGTTAGAGATTTAGGTGGCATTTATTTTTACTTAATAAGATATAAATTTTTTTTAAACATCTTTAAGAATAAATCATAATAGCATTAGAAATATTAAGTTGTTGTTTTTAACATTAGATAGTGAATATGGATGATAACGGGACGGATTATTTCGAGTTTTACCCGCTCTTAATAGGACGGGTTTGATTTAGCGTGTCGGGTTTTAGCGAATTTGGGTTTTATTTATTTAAATCCGAGACAAGTTAAAAACGAGTTGGTATTGTTATACATACGTACACCGATTATATTTTAAAAATATTTTTCTTATTTATTTTAGCACTTTAATATAAATAATAATAATAATAATAATAATTAGAATGTTTTTTAATAAATAATTTATAAAAATTCGCTAATATTTTTATTTTTATGAAATATATTAATTTTAATATAAAAATAAAAAGACAAATATAAAAAATAAAAATAAAAAATAAAACAAAAAATCAAATGTAAGCATGTGGCAGGCGGGTTTGAAATTTTGTATTCCTGACGTTTAATTTTCGAGGCATGTTTGGGAGTGAAAAATAAGCAGGCGAGTATCGGGATGGGGCCATCACTTGTCGAAACTATCATTCTCCATGTAATAGTGGTATTCTTCTTTCTGCTGTTGAAGCGATGATGAAGTTTTTTATTTTGGTGAAATTGACTTTTTTAAATATAAAGTCAAATATTTTCCAGCACATATTCAGAACTTTAAAATTTTAACGATAAGTCGTGAGAATTTTAAAAGCAAACTGAACAATCTTGAAGGCGTGAAACTTCGGCATTAAGTCGAAAAACAAACAATAGAGTTTGATGATACGGAGTTTAGAAACTTTCGGCGTTAAATTGAAAAAAGCAAGCAGCTAAAGCCCAGAGTTTGATGATCTGAGGTTCTATTTGATATGATCAAAATATTCTAATTTTGAAATATAAAATAGGGCTTCAAAAAGCTAATTTAAAAAGTCCAACATTCCACCATTTCAAGAAGCATTTAGACATCTAGATGTTTGAACAATCCATATCAGTTGATTATCCACCCATGATATTTGTATGCTATAGCCACTTCTTAGTTCCAAAGTCATGTTTGGATTGTAAAAGAGACAAGAAAAATTATTGCTGAAGAAAATAATAATTTCATATTTAATTTCACTATAAAAATGTAAAAGAAAATCTACCATGATTCAAATTAATTGAAAATTTATACATCCTCAAATTATTTAATTTTTATATAATTGAAGAAAACATGTATTATACTGCAAGTATGTCCAAAACCCTTTTTCTTGGAATTTAGTTATCACAAAAATGCTTTTGGAAAAATTTAAAATTTTCATTCAAAGAGCCATTGAAATGGGATGCCAGCACTTATGGAAGAGACTCACAATCACAAGTTCTATACAAAGAGAAGATAGTGAAAGAGGTAAATTGTCTCATTGCCATATGAGAATCACAGTTTTCATCTTACAAAGAAGACATTGTATAGCCAGTATCTCTCTCTCTCTCTCTCTTTTATTTTATCAGAGCAAAATATCCTCAATATGCTTAAAATATAATTAAAGAACACCAAATGCTTTTTTTTCCCTTTCTCCTAGGAATGGTTTAGGTAAGTGTACTATTTTTCCTTTCTTTGTAGGTACAGAAAAGAATAAGCAAGTACCTTTTAAGTCACCCAAAGAAGGAGGACCAAGAGTTTATGGACTACTACGCCAAGCTAGCTGTTGATATGCTTGATACCAGTGAGCCTCTTCCTTTACTCTGTTACTGCATCAAAGACAATGCAACTTTAATACATCTTGTTTCAAACCCTTTTTTTTTTTTTCATAGGTAAAAACTATTTAAAAAGCATATATTAGAGAAAAAGGGACGAGCCCTAAAGCATACAGGGAGTATACAAGAAACCACAAAGAAGAGCCAATGAAGAGAAACAACCCAGCCCAGCCCTACATAGTGACCAAACATTAAAATCTAATACATTCACGGCCACTTTATTTGAATTGGTTGTTGCCCAAGACCATAGAGCGAAAATCAAGGAATTCTTCATCAGTTGGGTTGAAGGCACCAAGTCCTCAAAAACCACCCCG
Organism: Tetrastigma voinierianum; assembly: GCA_016808115.1. Lineage (NCBI taxonomy): Eukaryota > Viridiplantae > Streptophyta > Magnoliopsida > Vitales > Vitaceae > Tetrastigma > Tetrastigma voinierianum. The sequence goes on from JAEQBH010003406.1 coordinate 98,013, forward strand.
TTTCTTTCTAAAAAATTGTCCATAGTAAACATAAAGGGGCAGCCATCAAGCTTTTTGAGGTTTTCTGGATGATTGGATTTTCACCCTGCAAAAGTATCGCTATGGATCTTGGGAGGTTGATTCTTCCCAAAAATGTGAAATAAGAGCCCAAAGATTGTAAACCTTAGGGCAGTGCAGCAGCAAATGGTTCCTCATCCTTACCACATAGAGGGCATCTACTGGCTAGATGTCTTCCCCTTTATAGAGCTGCTCCATAGTCAAGATCTTACCCCACCAAACTTCCCAAGCAAAGAAACTAATCTTTGAAGGGATGCAATTGTTCCAAATCAACTTTCTAGGGAAGTTCTCCACAAACCCTCCCATGAGCTTGTCATAGCAGGACTTGACCATAAAAATGCCACTCTTGGTTAAGCTCCAGACCAAGCTGTCTTTCCTCTCAAGATTTAGCCTTGTACTGTAGATGATGGTCATGAGGTTAAGGAGATCATTGATCTCGGTCGATGTTAAGGCCATAAGAAAGAGTTAGTTCATCACATAACTACTGGACTAGCCCCAAATATCTTCAAGATAAGCATCCTTTGTATTAGCCAATGTGTAATATTGTGAAAGTCACTTAAGGTTCCGTTCCACACCAAGTGTCTTTGCAAAAGTGCTTCCCATCCCCCTACAACAATTCTTGTTTGTCTGCCTTCTTTGCTTCCTTATTAATTTCTTTCCTGAAGCCCACACCAAAAAGCACCTATACCATTTTTGGTGAACCAGCCCCCCTTGTCCACACCATATTTAAGGCTAATGATGTTCTTCCACAGTAGACTGTCTCACCACCAAACCTCCAAGCCCATTTGTAGGGCTTCAGTTAGAGTTCAAGGCATTTAACACCCAGGCCACCCTTGTCCTTGTTGGGACAAGAGCCTTCCATTTCACAAGGTGTATTTTCCTCTCTAGAGGCTCCCTCCCCTAAAGGAACTCCCTCTAATTTCTCAAGTCTCATTTTACCTTTTCTCACTTAAACCTCCAAGCCAATTTGCTTCAAGAGGGCTTTAGTTAGAGTTCCAAGGCATTTAACTTGCAAAGCCACCCTTGTCCTTGTTAGGGACAAAAGAGCCTTCCCATTTCACAAGGTGTATTTTCCTCTCTCAGGGCTCCACCCAAAGGAACTCCCTCTGAATTTTCGCAAGTCTCATTTTTACCTTTCTTGGGATCCACAGGAGAGACAAAAAATAAATAGGCATATTGGACAAAGTACTCCTTATAAGGGTTAGCCTCCTGCCTTTTGGAATGTATTGTCGTTTCAAAACCTTTAACTAGAATATTATCTACTAAAGAATTTCTAATGAACCAACACAGGAGGCGAATATGTTTCATTTCTTGAGTATAAACAATTGATCAAGCATGATACCATTTTCTATGGAATTTATTAATCTCAGCAACATTAAGGAAAAAAAATGAATCAAAGAGTTAGAGATGGCAAAGGATGCACTCACATCAGCAAGCAGCTCACTACTTGGTCAGGCTTAGTTTTGAAGGCGGCAGCAGCTGGTCACCGCCCAGCAAGAAATAAGGATGCTAGAGCTGCAGCAGCGTCGCAGCCCTTCTGGAAGGGCCTCTTGAAATAACAGTTTTTGATCCACCCTCTGCTGAGTCTAAGGTCAAGAATAGTCAAGTCAGGGGCCTGAATCCAGTGTACTCCTCCATCTTTTAGGTCACTTTCCCACTGTTTTTAATTCTAAATTGAAATTCTTTAAGCCTGCTGTAGACCTTAAGCTTGGTACTGCCATTTGCATCAGTACAATGCCAGCAGAATACATATCAAATAGATCAGGACTATTGAGCTGCAAAAATACAATTACAAACCCACTTTAGCACTATAACATACAAGAATATGCTCAACTTCATAAAGACCAAGGATTCTTTGTTAAACAAATCTTTAGTTCCAATAGAGATGTGTTCGATTCAGAAAAGAACTGAAGGGGAAAAAACAGAAGCTGCAATACCTGCCATAAAATTGGAGAAAGAAAGGCAGCAATTGGCTCTGGAGGAGGGGTTGGTGTTTCCTCTGGGAGCACATATTGTTCAGGTGGGCAATAGTCAGGATCAAGCAACCCACGGTTGGGTACATAGTTTTTGCCAATCCGGAGATCAGTGGCTGCTCCAAAATCTATGAGCTTGATCTGTCCTCTCTTTGTCACCACTAAGTTTGAGGGCTTTACATCTCGATGAACAATACCAGTGTCATGGATTTTCTTGAGGAAGTAATCTAGGCGTGTAGCTATGATTAATGCATTTCGCTCAATTGAACCTAGTCCTTGCAAGACACGTCCAAACATAATAGATTCCAAGTTTAAAGGGAAATTACGATCTTTCATGTAGTCACCGAGGTCTCTATCTCCCTGTCACACAGAAAAAGTAGTTGGTGTCTCCTTTTATGCATCTATAATTGTACATCAATCTTCTTGCATATCATGCAAACAAGTCAACTTAACAAAGACAAATGTTAAAATGCATAAACCTATGAACGATATTACAACCATAAATCTATAACAGTACTTCAATCTTCTTGTATATCATGCAAACAAGTCAACTGAACAAAGACACATGTTAAAATGCATAAACCTATGAGCGAAATTACAACCATAAATCTATCTAAATAGTCTTCTGAATGGATAATCAGTAGCACTAGCTAAATCCCATCTTTAACTATTACTTAAGTGAATACATGACCATTTCTGCCATGTAACGGAATCCAATCCTCATCAGGACATGTGTTCATATACTTTAAACTTGAAGCACCTTCAAAGGCTTCTGCCCTCTTGTGGTTTTATAATGTAGCATTTGCCTCTAGTTTGCTTAATTCTAATGACAAAAAAGGGAACTTGAGGCATAGCTATATAACCATCTTAAGAGTTGTCGTTTTTACCTGATATTCATTTTAAGGCATACAAAGGAAGAAACAACAAATAGGCATAATATATTCAGTCCCACAAAAATACAAACATCTAGAGTACCTCGAATTTCCAGACAAGCCATTTTCCGCCCTTTGTAAATTGTGAATTTGTTTGATCAGCAATGAAACTTCCGAGGAACTCAGCACATGTTTCAGGAGCAGCTCTTGACAGCCTGTAATTAAACCACTCCTCAAAATCACCACATTCTTCAGCCCCTTGAACTCCGACCTTCACCTTCAGTACCACATTGCAATCAAAATTTTTAACTAAAGTTTTAGTAACAGCCAAAAAAACAAAATGGACTGTCACAATTCCCAGAGAAATAAAAACAAACAGGAAATAGGGGAGGGAGAAGTGAAGAGAGGGATAAAAGGATGAAAGTAAGAAACAAGATCCGAAAGGGCATACAAATTAGATCAACGGAAAAGACGTTTGAATTATAACAGATTCAGTACTCATAGAAGGGATGATGGGAATTTTTAATTCATTCTCCCAATCCAATCAAAAGCTCTGTTTAGAAGTATTTATTGATCATATCAATTACCTTCTTGAGAATAACCTTCTCCTTGAACTAACCATCCAACTGCAAAGCAGCCTGTTCCTCTCTTCTGTGGCATGTCTTCCACACTCACATTCTTTGGAACCAAAACACCAGAATAAACAATCCCGAAGGACCCTTCCCCTAATCTATTCCCAACCAAAAAATCAGTCCTCTTCCAGTTCCTCCTTCCCGTCAAACTATCTAAACCCAGCTGCAGAGGAGCAAGAAGATACGAATCCACAGCACCCATAAGAACACCTGGCCTTGCGGTTAAGTAAATCCATGTAATCCCAGCAAAAACCAGAATCGCCCACTTCTCAGTCTCAGGCATTTCCCTTGTAATTCTCTGAAATTGAGCAAACCCAGATCGATACAAAGGAAACGACGAAGACAAGGACTGGTCGAGCTCAACCACACTCTCAAAAATGTTGTCAAGAACGCGTACCTAACTGGGTTAGTCTTGAAGCGGTTAGAGAATGAGGAGAGATGAATTTGGGAAATGGGTTTTGAAAAAGAAAACCTAATTCGTTTGGGTTGTTGTTGGAACGTGGTTGCAGCTGGGGTGAGTAGGGAAGCCATGGACTCTCCTCGGAAGGGAGTCTCATGGTGCCGAATGCTTGTGTTTGTTTTTACAAAGAAGTTTCGGCAGAGGCTGAACTTTTCCCACGTGTTCAATCCATGGTTTATCCATTTGAGTAGGCGAGCATGTGGAGAGAAAACGTACAAGTCTGCCCTCAAAAACAGATAAGACTCATTGGAACATTTTGGTTCCTGTTATTTAAAAACTGTTTTATGTACTAAAAAGCAAGTGGAATAAAGAAATACACGTTTGATTCATCCCGGTTTTCATATAACACACAAAAAAAGGGCATTCTCTGTGTTTAAATCTCGTTTTCAAAACAAGAACCAAGAATAAATCAGTACTCACTTTACAATTCTTTTCATTTTTAATTAGAATGCTTCCCATGGATTTAAAAATAGCGACACCTAAGGTATAAACAAAAAAACAAAGTAGCAGTTTGAACAACACAAACTAGCTATCAGGCTGAAGTAAATAATAAGGTCACATTGTGTCCAGAAAATACATAATTCGGAGTGGCTTCCATGCATAATTACTGGGCTTTTCTAAGTAAATAAAATCCCATATGACTGAATTTGTCCATGGGAGAGACAGCTTTCATTTAATAACAGTTCCCTTAATTCAGGGACTATTTCTTCGAAGAAAAGGGCTGCAGGCCTTACGTAGAAGCCTGTGAAGATGTTCATGGCTGTTGGGCTGGCAGCAGGAGAATCAGCCAATGGCATGTCAGTCCATCGTTTCTCAAAGTTGGCAATACAGAGTTCTCCATCAACTTCTGGACGAAAACTTGGCTGAATCTCGCGAGCCTCCAGCTTCTTCCAGTTGATCGGTTTGAACCACTTATGACACTTGATTTCGTCAATCCCCAAAGGTCCACTTCCCAGATGCTTGCTTGGATCCTTTTGTAGCAGCTAAATAATGCAAAATTAAACAGATTAAAAATTAAAACTATTTCCAAGGTTATGACATCTTCTACTCTGCTTCGAAATTTGCTTAACCCATGTGTTAGAAGACTGTGGATTAGCAGGTGATAATCAATTGTCAAGGACTTTTTAAATAACTGATGAGCAAAACTTTATAACGTATTCAGATTAAATCCTTATGTGCCATTACCCCTTTCCAGCACAGAATGTGCATCACTTGTCAAGCCTGGAAGCTTAGTCTGCTCTTTATTACCTTCTGCTGGATTTTCTCACGAGTCCCACCAATAAATGGAGGCTGCAGAAGGGAAAAGAAAATGACAAAAGATTACGGTTAGGGCCCAATCAACAGCTTACCTGGGTGCCTCCAATATATATAACCATGAAAATTAATAAACCGCAACACATATTTTGGGATGTTAAGAATTACTTCCAGAAACATGAGATGATCCTCTTTCAAGCCATGGAAGATCATGAATTACTTCACATGATTTGGAATTGTACTGAGAGACTCAAGTTTTTATGGTTTAACCAAATTTCTCCAGCCTCTAAATGTATGCCACTGAGCTTTCCATCCAGAGTTACAAAATCAGTCTTTTTGGTTTAACCAAAATTTCTGACCTCTAAGGTTGTTTTTGGTTCCTAGGAAGTACTAAGGAAAAAATAATGAGGAAAATGATTTTCTTATATTTGTTTGTTAAATGAAAAATCTCAAAGAAAATCAAATATAAATAAAGAAATAAATAAGACTAATTTTTTTTCCATATAGAATGACCACCGGATATAAGGACAATAGAACAAATGTTCTCACTCCATGTATAAACATCAAAGTAAAAAATTTATCTGGCAACTGAAATATGACTACTTGTTTTAGTTGGTTTCAAGCAACTAATTAATAAATTGGTTTCACGCCCTCACTTATTTTCAGTAGTTGTCATAAATGTGACATGCCTTGGATGAGTTGGCTTTAATGGAATAGGAAAAAAATGGAGAAAATAGAGGTTTAAAGCAAAACTGTGAGCAGTGAAGAAACATTCAAGCATAAGGAATTCCACATGGAATGTGCAGTGAAGCTAACCTTCCCAGTGAGCATCTCATATAATAGGATTCCCACACTCCACCAGTCTGCAGCCTTATCATGACCTTTCCCAAGACAAATTTCGGGTGACATATATTCTACAGTCCCACACATTGAATTTGATCTTGTATTCTCATCAAATTCCTTTGCCAGGCCAAAATCAGTCAACATGGCCTAAATTAATGAATGAGTAACATGTTAAATTGAGAGAGAGAATAATATTACAATTGTACACACACACACACACATCCATACATACATACATATATATATATATATATAGAGAGAGAGAGAGAGAGAGAAGGGGAGAGAGAGCATACATGGCCATCTGCATCCAGTAAGATATTTTCAGGTTTCAGATCTCTATGCATTATTCCATGCATGAGATGAGAAACTGCAGAGACAATCTCAGCAGCATATATCGTGCCAGATCTCTCTATGAAGAAAATAAGGTCTTAATTTTATTCATGCCTTGTTAATACACAGAACATGCACAAAGCATTAAGACCAAAGGTACCTGAAAAGACCATGGTTGTAAAGCTGAAAGAAAAGGTGACCTCCATTTACAAAATCCAGCACAAGATACAGTCGATATTTTGTCTGCATGTTAAAAATAGCCAAAACTTATTATCTTACAGCAGAATTAGATTGAGATCTCTTGATCTAGAAAATATCCTTCAATGAATACAACTCCTGTCAAAGTTGAACATGTTTTCACTCCAGAAATGATAATGAGGTTGCTTAGATGGAAAGCTAGTAAATAAGGAAAAGGGAAAAATGTAGAAGGCTTGAAGCAATGGTTCAAAAGAGTATTTTTTAATAAGGTAGAAATTACCTGAAACGAGTATCTGAGCTGGACAATGAAGGGGTGATCTACTTTTGTTAGATATGTACCAAACTTATATCTTCAGCATGGTTTTCTCCATAATCTTATCCTTCATATTGGTGCATATATTTCTGATGTGTTTCTCTTCCTCACCTGGAATACTTTTCCAAATGCACCCTGCCCAACGTGCTTCAAAACTTCAAAATCCTCAAGGCCCACAGTCTGAACCTTGGTGGAATCCGAGTCAATGTCTTTGACAGATTTCTCAGAAAAATCATCATCAGAGGAAGTCCACGAAGGTCTATGATGGCCTCTTCATGAACACATTCACAACTTCCTCTGAATCCTCTATCTCATGTAGTGAAACATAGCATATTGACTGACTAAGACAAGTATAGGGGCCTACCAAAGAATGTGATCGGCTATAAATAACAACTGGATTACCATACATCAGATCATTTGTATCTGAGGCAGATACTGAATCTCCTGAATCCCCATGATTCATTTCACTGGATGTTTTGGATGTATTAGAGGGCCAAACACATCAGCAAAATCTAATTCAACATGATCTAAGGGGACAACATCTGGTGGGTTTGTAGGAAAAAGTAGCTGGCTCTGGATTGGTTTGCATATTCTAGTTTTGGTCAAACCAGGAACATCAGAGAAAACCATGTTTGCAAGATTACTGAAAGGGGGATACGTACTTTCAGAGGGACAAATTGGTTGCGGATATGGATGAATTTCAAGAAAATTACACCAACATGCGTACAGCTGAAGGACTCCTATCAATGGCCTGGATCAAGAGGAAGTTAACGTAAACAATAGCAGTTCCCAAAAATTTTGGTAGCAAGCAAACCAGAATCCAGGAAGTGGGTTCTGTTCCCGATTTACAGGAAACGGAGAATGCTACAGTGTTGTTTGAACTCATGAAGAATAAGTTGTCAAATCTGGAGTCCAAGGTAAAGACACAAGAAGAAATAAGTTACTAATGCAAAATCAAGCACAATATTCAAAAGACTTAAATAATAACACAAAAGACAAATAGAATCAAATATTTACAAAGAAGTAAGAAGAAAAAAGATAATATAGAAGTTCTCTTATGATATTATCATTACCACATGTAAACTAGGTGATAAAAGATTAGATAAATCTGCTGAAAACCAGGTATCTAGATATTCTAGTTACACAAGACATACAAACTAGACTGGTCAGCCAAATAAGAGGTTCTCTTGCAGGGTTATATGTTCAGGTATTTGGAGAGTACAACATTGATGCATTTTAAAGATGAGATGTTTTCACTGCTAATCTTTGTGGAGTTATCATCCTTTAAACATTAATTTCTGTAATAAATCACACACTACTAGACCACATAGCTACCATAAACATTTTTCCACCATTCAAATGTTACAAATCCAGTAATTGAAACATTCACCAATCACCGCCACGAAGGCCAGATATAAGTGCACCTTGCGTCGTATATATAAATAATGCTGATAAGTAGCATAAAAATACTGCTTATTTTACAGAAGTGGTTTTTTCTCTAGTTTTAAAAAATATCTCAAAAACAAGATAGTGGAAAAGTATCCCTAGATTTGAAACTAAGAGGAACATATAAATCAATGCTTTATCTCTCAATCTTGGTTGAAAATTATATCATCTACAGCTGTTTTATTTTGGTATGGTCTCTGGTAAAAGGCAAAATTCCAAAAGAAAGGTGGTGAATCAAATCAGATTTAGCATAGTCATGGCATTGTGAGATTACGAAAGAAGAGAATAGCTCAGGGTCACCTAATGCATCCTTTCGGGTCTAAGAAGAAAATGAGGATACACTAAAGAAACAGATATTTTGATGGTTAACATCATAAATCATAGTTCCCAAATACAGCTATATAACATGGCAATGATAGTCTTGGATATAAATCTTTTAAATCATGCTAAAAATACTATTTGAAGTTGCTGTTAGATAAATTTGTCTCCTGATTTTCATTCCAAGGAAACTTCCATTCATAATTCTCTGCGCCAAAATCCCAAACAAAAAACTTTGCTGTAGAATTTAGTTAAACATCTAGGAAAATGAAGATACCAAAATAATTGTATGGCCAGACATGCTCCTTGATTAAGAATTCTGGGTAGAAAGAAACAATGTATTTGTAGTGCAAAAGAAATATACTAGAGCTCAAAATGCCAGGATGGAATGCACAATTACCACAAGAAAAGATACACTCATGTGAAAGAATTGAAAAAAAAACAGGATAGGGTCTACTACAGATATGGGTGTGATTTGTTCTAGTTGAAGACAAGGAAAAGCCCAAGAAACATCCAGGCAGAGAGATAAGGGAGTGGTGCAGAAGATTCATTTCCAAACCAAATAATTAACAGTAGCAACAATAAGGAAAGGAAGATATAGAGGGGAAAATAATGGAAAGAGAAAATCCTGATAATAAAGGAGCTGAAATTCTAAGAAGCCAATAGACACAAAATCAGAGACAAGAAAAATTCTAGATTGCAGAAAATTTCTGGAAGGCGTGACTATAAACACATATAAGGGAATACATCATAATAAAATCACCAATTAAAAAAAATTTGTAATAAAAACAACTCTCCATTAGATACATTAAACAGCCAAACAATTTGGGTGAGGAAAAGCCATGAAATTTACAAGGATCTCAAAGGTCAAATCAACTTGGAACAAAGTTTCATGAACATTAAAATCAACTTTACAATATTCATCCAGAATCCAAGATTATATTGCAAACAATAAACACAATTGAATGAATAAATAAATAAACAAAATAATAAATGAAATATCACATCTCCGAGGAGATTTGAACATTAATTAGGCACCTGATTTTTAACCTTAAAAAAAAAAAAAAAAAATCATTCAATTGAAAAACAAGACATTACAAAGACATCAAAAGGAGATCCAAAGAAGCCCCAACCTTCCTTCCAGATCTAATCAAGCAAACCTAGAACGACCCCATTTGGATACCGAGAACTAACAGTAAATCATAATCAAAAAGAAAAAGCGTTCCACATCTACCTGAGAAAGCAGTTGGTGAGAACGATCTCCTTTTTCAAATCTGGCGTCGCCGATTATTTATTATCACTGGTAATATTCTAGGGAAGAGATCAACTATTCCCGAGCATAACACGTGTCGCAACGCTAGTGGTCGATATGATTAAGTTGGAAACAGTGGGAAACGTTTTTCTTTTGAGTTGGATTTTCGAATATGCGTTTCTGGCGTTCCGGTGGGCCTTTAATTTTTTGTTGACGAATTTACGTGAATGCTCCTTGCCTCTTTCAGCACCAATGGGTATTATGGGAGTTGGTGGATGGGGTTTTATGTCAATTAAACTACATGATAGTTGATAGGGGGATGAGGAGGCCTATATTATGTCATGTTATGTTAGATTAAGTTCAGTGTCTTTCAAAAAAAAAAAAAAAAAAAAGATTAGGTTCATGAATTAGTTGACGTGCCGTACAGGCCCCATTTCGTCATTTCGTGGATATTGAATTAAAGATGCAGACGTTTTCTTTAAGGCAACTTTGTAAGCCTCCTTCGTATTGATTTGGTACCACTATTACGAAAATACCGGTTATAAGTCTAAATCAGTTATATTGGTAGGTTTTTAGACATGTTTATATTATGTTTGAAAGTAACATTAAGATGATTGGATATGAAAAAGAAATCGATGAAAATAATTTATTATAGTACATTAAAAAATAATTAATTTTAAGCTTGAAAGGTGGAATCAAGGAAAATATACCATGTTATATTTCCTCAAACATTCTTACCAGATAAGGGATTTCAAAAAATATGGGGGGTCAAAATTCTTCTTCTTTTTTTTTTCTTTTTTAATAGTATTACTACGTGAAATTTTTAAAAATTAATTAAATTATAAAATAAGATAAGAATTGCAATTGTCTATTTTATTTCATATTTTAGTAGAATACTCAGGTTTATTATAACGTACTATGAGTATTAACCTTCTTGCCCTCAACTTTTCTCTAAAAACCCTAGTCATCTTTTTTTTTTTTTTTTTTCAAAGTTCTTTTCTGCTATGTACGATGCTCGATTATCATTATTTACTTAAAATCAATTATTTTATCATTTTTTTTCTTTATATTTGGATTTAATTTCCTAATAAAATGGTTTTTTTCACATCGGGTTTGTCTTTATTTTTCTTTTGTTTTTTTATATTTTTGTCATCGACATATTTTACATGTTTTGTCACTAACTTATTACAACGGATAATTACGTCATTTACGATTGGCATGAATAGCTGAGCATCCGTATTATAGTACTCGATTTTATAAAATTATCATATCAAATCTTATTCATTAATATGCTTTAGATCTGAAATTTTATGTATTTTAAGATTTTTATATTATCAAATGTATAAACTTCAAACCAATCAACTTTTTCATTAACCTAGATGTTTTTTTAAAAATTTGAGCATTTTTTATTTTATGTTTTTATGTATTGTATTGTTAACCAATCATGTAATTGTCAACCCATCAATTTATGGTGTGACTTCTTATTTTGGTGTCAACCCATCAACTGACTGGCTTAACAGGTTAATAATGTACCTCTCTACCATTATGTAATTGTCATTTGTCACTGAATACCCTCCACTTCCAACGATGAAAACCTTCATCACCGGTCGTCTTCTGACCTCCATCGGCGTTGGTTTTGCAACCGGAAACGACCAGTTCCAAGCACCATAAATCCGACCTCTTCCTCCATAGCATGAACCCGCCCATCTCTCCATCACCATGACGGACGCCCTTCACCTTCATCGCCTTGTTATTCTTGCAAACTTTCCCAACGGTAAACTCCGACGCCACCATTCTTACCTGTTGTATATAGAGTTCAAAGCCGTCTCCCCTCCCTTCGCCACTATGTATTGCTGAACTACATATTTCGCCATGGAAGCCTCCAGCGTTTCAAAGAAAATAAAAAATATACGCTATAAAAATAAGGAAAAACCAGTGAAAACTATGTAATGGATAAAGAGTCTAACGGGTTTCCGTTTTTTACTTACAATGGTCTTTGATACCCTGGTTGATGGGATCATGTGAGAGGCCGGATCATAAACTGCAAATTCCATTAGAACATGACACTTTCATCCCCAAATCTAAAGAGAAAAAAAATCTCTTCTCTTTGTACCTCAACACCGCAAGCCTGGATTCATTTCTGATAATTGGGTCACTTGATTCCTGGTAGAACCGCCGCCGCCACTACACTTAAGATCTGCAACTGCCTCTCCTCCAATGTTGGCTCCCTCCCCAGCACCACCACTTCTCAAAAATAGTTTTGATTTTATTGCTTGAAATCCGATCCTAAATTTATTGTTTATGAGTGAGTAATCTAGATTTGCGTGACAAGTTAGAGGATTGATGACACAGAACTGAATTCCGGATTTCGTTGTTCATTTCATCATCGCTTCTTTTTTCTAAAATTTGATATAGCTTCATTTATTCTGCATCGATTCATACTCCGAACCGTCAGATGATCCTGTCACCACAGGCTGGTCATGATAAGTTTATAAGTCATACGAAAACTGCTTCACGAATTAACTTAGATCGAGAGCCGCCAAGATCACCTAACATCGGTGACGCAGATCGACATCAACAAGTCTCACCTAGTCAAGAGAAACTAGGTTGTCACCCTTTCCCCGACCCAAGCCTCAATGTGTGATGAAGAGATTGTCGAATATCCCACACCTTAATAGGCTTATTGGACGCATTTAGCTTTATAAACACGTAGGAAACCTCATCTTACGACTCCAGCTTTGGCCTTAAAAGGACCAAGATCACCTACCAGAAACAGATATTCAAATTTCACAACCGATTTTCTATTTCTGGAATTTGCAGGATCACACAAATGAGGGAAGTGGTAATCACCGCGGAAGTTGATGTCAAGATGACTCGAGGATCAGGTGCTTTCTCTCGGTAATATCAACGAGAGGGTTCCTCGACCTCTCTCATGCTTTGGTGGAGAATGGAGTGATCCCAAAAATAGGGTCGGTTTGCTTTGAAGGGAAAGGGGATGTTCTTCTTGTTCTTTCATTCACAAAGAGCCATGACCGTTATTTTTTATGATGTTTGGAGCAGAGATGATGAGGGTGGGGTTGTGGGGGTTAAGGTATTTCATATTTTTAGAGAAATTCTATTTACATCCCATTTATTTCTCTATACACCCCATTCAAAATACCCATAGAGGAAAATACAAATTTACCCTTAAACCTATTTTTTCTATTTCTTTCTTTTTCTTCTTCATCTCTTCACACCATAACTCCCTTCTTCCGGTCGCTTCGCCAAAAATAAACAGAACAAAGGAGAATTACACAAAAATAAATTAACGACGAAATTAGCTTTGGGGAAACTATGGAGAAGGAAGACGAGGAAGTTGATACATTCGTGCTCATTTTTTTTTTTTCGCAGAATGTATTTTAATCCTATTCAAATCCCGATATCATAACATTCCGATATTGAAATCCGAATATAGCTCCACAACCGGATTTAACAACCGATCACGCATAATATCCCTTGATATCAAAATCCGGATTGGATTGTTATAACCGATTTGTGATATCCGGTAAATAGAATATATCCTTGATTTGGAATCAAATTTCCACTTGAAACCGGATTTGAAAATCTGGACACTATGATTTTTCCCAGATTTACAAATTCGATAAGACATTTAGTATCTGCATTTTCTTTTAACTCTGACATTATTTGTTGTATTTAATCTGCATTTTATTTTGCAGGTGAATTTCGATCATAATGCAGCCCCTTTACAAGAATTAGTTGATTGTAGTGATGCATTTAGTAGTAATGAGGTAATTTTAATACTTTAAAGTTAGAGTAATTTGTTTTAAGATATATCGAAATTAATAAATTGTTATCCAGATATTTCAGAATGATGCTTTCGATTGAATGGGCTCGTAATGTGGGAAAAAGAACTGATTTGTTATTATGATAAAAGATTCTATAAAGGAGATAGTAGAAAAGCTAGAGTTAGCCTTGCATGTGAGCGTGTCGAAACATATAGGCATGCAAAGAATAAGTCGAACGCGGAAGCCTTAATCGGTAAGACCGGAACTAAAAATGTGATTGTCCATTTAAGATAATCTACAGAAGTTAACTAGCAATGATGATCGAGTGTTAAAGTTGCTCGTGGGATTTCATAATCATCAAGCGTACTAAACAATTGAGGGTCACTCACATACTTGGCCGACATCGAATCTGGGAGAAAAACTATATTGTCCGATATGACGAAGAACTCAAGTAAACCACAATATTTCTCCTACCGTCTATAAAAATCACGACAGTGATAACGCTAAGACCAGAAGACACCCACAATGCACGCCAACATCGACCACTTACTACGCTGGTAGATCGCGAAATGCAACAACTAATGAAACAACTGAATTTAATGTGAATATGTTGAATGGCATAAGAAGGATGAGTCAACGACAGCGAGACTTGCTTTGGGCAATATCCTCGTCTTCTATTTAGTCAGTTAATGCATTTCATGTTGTTCTAATTATGGATTAAAATTTATAAAAACCAACAGATATCGCTCTTCATTTCGAGATTATAGGTGTGACATCTACAAATTTGACTTTTCTCGTGGCATTTCAGATACTTGAGGCCGAGCGTAGACAACTACACTTCGGGCAATGGAGAAGTTAAGCAAAGTTTAATGTTTCATTGAATGACACAATATCATTGTTATCGTATGTGAGTTAGCTCTTAATCGAACGCTGTAAGGTATATTTCCTACCACAACAAATCTTCTCAAGGTATGGCATATATCAAAATGTACTTGCAAACTGTAAGAAGTTGTTCGTTTTAAAAAGAGGAAGTGGAGGTATTCATGTCAGCTGAGTGTCTCTCGTTGTGTTTTCTCAATGAGGACGAGTAGGAGAAGAATTTAAGATCATTGACAATTGATTACTATACTTACCCCGGAGCAGTAAAATATGTGACAGAGTCATGGTTGACTCCTTATAAGGAAAGATTTGTCACTGACAAGATAAAGTAATGGAATAGCAATGTCATGTCTTAATAGGTACGTTAATTAGTAATGGTTTTGAAATATCCATACATAAAAAATGATTTTAATATATGCTTATATTTTATAGGGCCTAGAGTAATGATGTTGGAAGAGACATCTTGGTTCGTCTCAAGTGGATTTCACAGAGTTCTGAATGTAATAAATGCTCTAATGAAAGAAAACACATTTGAAATCAAAGCTTCATTCGGAAGAGAAGTATTTTTGTTGCTGAACATCAACCAATAATGCTGTTTAAAGAAATCAAGGGTATGGTATCTGTGGTCATATGATAATATGAGTTTGAAAGAGCAAACTCAAGTTGAAATCGAGAAGGAATATGTGGTTGCATGAACGTAACCTCATACTGGTCGCTTCTCAGGCACACGAATCCTGCGAGCTTATCAAAGAAGGTCGTGACACTCCCATAGTGCGCATTCTCATTGGAGGAAGTTGGATACTATGAACGACAATGTCTCATCCGCTGACAATTACTTCCCAGACACAGTGGCTTCGGCACAATTTGCCGATCAGATGAGGCAGGTAAAATAGCATTAAAAGGAGTTTCAGGAGTTAGCTATCTCACCATATCTATGTTTCTGCACCACTGAGAAGGTTAAGGCGCATGGTCGTTCGTAATCAAAATCAATTTATCTACCAAACGAGCCCTTCTTTATTTGAAATTGTTTCAGCTCCGCCACCGATAGTACTTCACCGTACCTAATCGTGCATGTTCCTCGCAAGTGAGTACCAAAGGAAAAAATCAAGTAAGACAAATGTTTTCCCACATCAATATGATGACCCAACCCGATACCTTCCAGATTTCTCTGGAAACCCACCTAGTGAAATTCACTATACGCCTCCCTAGGGAAGATACTAAGGAACTCCAATTTTTTGCTGAGGAATAAACACATGCGTTAACTTAATATCCCATTATAAAGATCCAATAAACACATATAAATACGTCCGATACTGACATCAGCATTCTAAGAGTATTGCTAATTTGGGGGTGCTACAGAAATGAATAAGTCCAATACCACCAAGATAAAAGCGATAGAGTACTTTGTACTGTGGGCGGGAGAGTTTATCAGCCACATCTGATACGAAATAGGTCCTACAAACTCGTCCGACCTAGGGAACAGATTAAAACAATGTGAGATAACAAATCTCACAGTGGCAAAGCTTATACAAAATGTCATTTTATTTTTCAAAGATTTCTTCTCTCAAACCTTCCGTCTACTTTTAAAGTCTCTAGAAATATTTCACAAAAAAAACCCCACTCTTACCCCAAAACCAAATATATACAATCACAGGCTCAACAATTCTAGCCAACACAATGTTATTTAAATCATACTTCATGAATCCACACAACATAAAGCCACACAAAGCATGTAGTCATCATGTAATAAAATAATCCATGAAAGACCACAACTGAGGTATCAATAGTTATACCATATCTTTAAAATCAACAACGACTCATCCATGTAAATTTGTCTATAACCGGCTTGTGAAGCTCCAACCTCACGACACCGTGGCAACAATAATCAGAGTTACAATTCGGCCATCACGTGGCAACTAATAAACCCAGACCCGCCATCACGCGCACCAACAAACTTCGCAAATCTCCGCCATCACGTGACAACCATCAAACCTCCGTAGACCCGCCATCACGCAGCACTATCAAACCTCCGGCAAAGCCCTTCATCACGCAAGGCACCTAATAAACCTCCGTAAGCCCGCCTTCACGCGGGTACCTAATAAACCTCCGGTGAACCCGTCCATCACGCAATCCTCTAATAAACCCCTTCAAACCGCCATCACGAGCAACTAATAAACCCTCCAAACCCTACCATCACGTGGTAACCAATATAACCGTTCCCTTTCTCACATGTACCTTTCCAACAATACCGTATTAGAGTTAGTCCACAAAATCTCAAGATCCACTTTTTTTTTTGAAACAATAGCTTTTCTATAGTTTACAACCTCAATCCATGTACCAGTAAGGTCCAAACACCACCGACTCATCCAGAACACAAAGAAAATCCTGCAAAGTAGTTAAAATGTTGACAAAATTCACATGAAATGATAACTTGTTTTATATGAACCTAAAATCATAGCTTTGAATGCAACCAACCATCCGATCAAAACAAGATATATGTAAAGTATTAAATCATAATAGATATATCAACATAATACCCTCAAATCATTTGTGCATATAAAGCACTCATAGCACTATAGACGCCCCGCCCCGCCTCCTTCCTCAGGATCGTCTCCCTACCCGACGGAGTGCCCTGCATAGATAAAACTCCACTTAGGCCTCTAATAACCGAACCAACAACCTTAGGATGCCCCGGCCTTAGAACAACCAGAACTATGAAACCATCCAAATCGACCGACAGTCCACCACACAAATACGCTCTATGCGCCCTAAGACTCCAAAATCGGGTTTTTCAAATTTATAATTCTCAAAATTGAACAAATTCGATAATTCCTAAAAACATCAGTTTCACTAATCCAACCCGATTTTGCCCAACTTGACCAGGTGGTATATTGATCCAAACTTCTCGTGATGCGAAACAACCTAAAAATGGAAAACTAACTTAACGGCGTCTAAAATTTACAAACCACATATCAATGGAAAGCCCGAGACCAGGAACTCATCAGTACCATTACCTTGGTCAACGATTATTTATGGTGGCAGAAAACTTCGATCGACCGTCGGCGAACTTGTTTTCGTCGTATCTTTCAAACGCGGTGAGAATACGCAAAGGACCACTTGCGAATGAGTTCGGGGTCAAAATGGTGGAAAGGAGCTACGGGGTGGCCTGAGGTGGCCGAAAATGGCCGAAAAATCACAAAAATCCGGTGACAAAAAGGTGTAGCCGCCGTCGGGTTCGCCGGCCCGGATCTCGGCCCAGCGTCCGGCGGTTGGCCGTGAAATTTCATGAGCGAAGGCGCCGTCGGTGGTGGCGCACCTCGCGGTCGGCGAGTGGCGGTGGTTGGCGGAGGTGCCTCCTGCAGGTATCTTCCGCGGCGTATGAGCTAAGCGGCCTAACTTGTGTTCCGGTTTGGAGAGCTTTCTGGGGTTTTGGAGCTTTCGAGGGTGTTTTTGTTGTGGGTTTCATTTGGCATCCCAAGCTATGTTTATATAGATTCTAGGGTCGCTTTCAGGTAAAAATCCCAGACAGAACTTGGACACCGATAAAGTGCTACTATTGAACTTCTCATAGCCGTAACTTTTTATCAGTAAAGTGATTGGGACGTTCGCCGAATCTATGAACTAGTATCGGCAGGAGCTCTGAGATCTTTTGCTTTAGTTACACTAAAACTATTCCTCTTGAAAAAAGTCAAACTTGGTCAACTTGGTCCAAAACTACGTGTGATGTTCACGGTCGTTTACAACTACCCCATAAAGAAATTTCGCCCACGAGGAAATTCGTACTGTGTCATGGAAGAGATGAGGGTGCGGCTCGCATTGGTCCTCCGCTCCCGAGGTCGCCTTTCCCTCGACTAGGTGGTTCCTCCACGAGAATCTTCACGGGGATATTTGTTGTCTTGTTCTGACTCCTTCTCTTCCACCTTTCGAATCTGCGGACAGCCTCGTAGGATAAGTCATCCCACCGGCTCGATCTGTAAGGCCTCGACACATGTGAGGGATGCGGGATATACTTGAACATGGAGATGTGGAAAACATTATGGACTCAGGAAACTCCCTCAGACGAGTACAATCCTATGGCCACGGGCCTATCCTCTCCAACAATCTCAAAGGTCAATGTGGGGGACTTAGCTTCCTCGCTTCCCAGCGTACCACGCCGCTTCGAGAGAGAGTTTTAGGAATACTGCGATCCTGGCCTCGCTTCAAGACTCCTTTCGCATCCCGCGTAGCTCTTTGCCTATCTTGAGATGCTTTCAGCACAGCACGTATAACATTAACCTTGTCCTGTCGTTTGTATGCGATCACAAGGGACCTAGTAATTTCCTTTCGCCGATCTCATCCAAACATAGCAGTGCAACATAGTTCCAGTACAATGCCTCATACGGTGACATCTCAATGCCGAGTCTAAACTCCACTTGAAGTAATCACTTGGAAAGCGCAAATAAAACACTTCTCGGGTCTCGAGCATACACTTTATATCGGTGCGAGTTAATTCCTCAATGTACCCAAAACTATACACTTACACTTGATCAAAATAACATTTTACACAAAGTTCCAAAACTGAGTAGCTACCTGACCAAATATACAATGATCCACAAAAGATACCAGTTGTCCAAATATACGGTGGGAATATCCACATAACACTAAATATTCATCAAAATGTATGCTCGACCACCAACAAGCTAAGGTTGGCATACGATCTTTCCCATCCTCAAAAATACGAATTCGACTTTCATGTCACTCGGGTGGTCGTACCTATCTAAGGTGGAGGAAATAATGGGGGTGAGTCGGCCTTTCAGTAGTGAATCCCCTAACAAGCCATGCTCATAAAAACATTTCAATTTATACATAATTCAAGATATCGCAAAACATGAGCATTTTACAAATAATAGGTTGATGATGGAAACACATGAATACAATACTACTACCATCTCAACCCTTCATCAGTGACCCTTTTGGGCTTTCCCCTAGGGACTAGCCGATCATCCCAGTTTCTTGACAAATTCTTTGGGACACACCACCCGGATATGCCCATCACGTATATGTGACCTTTTACGGGACTACAACCCGGGGGACTGGTCATCGTCCCATGTCACTATCAATCCGGACTCTCACACCGGTCTCATACCCATGTCATGCTTTAGCAATTTCACAAAGCATTGACCACATGGATGTTTAAAAAACATCATGTACCGATTAATTCAAAGATTTCTATATACTTAAATATACATTTATATCACTAGAAAATCACCACAGTCAAAGCAACAGTAGTGAGAAATTCCCCCAACATCGAAACCACGGTACAAGCGGGGAGAAGGTTATAAGATCCCTACCTTCCTTGAATTCCAAAACAAAAACCCGCAAGAGTCTCCCAAGGGAAGTGAAAACCGAGGCTACTCGAAGAAGGATTTTGCAAATAACAAGTCATAAGATTCCTTAAATGCCAGCGATCGAGTGTCACATACAAATTTTCCAGTGGTCTGTGCTTATCACCACTCGACTCACATATATTCTTATACCTTCCACATAAACCTTGATCCCCCAAATTGCACTCTCTCTTACCTTACTAGGATCAACATTTAACACCAATTATTAGTTACACCAAACAACGCACTTTCGACCACAAAGCTTACATAACATCTATTTCTATCTCCATATTACTGTTTGTGAAGATGAAGTGCTAAGGGTTCTTTTCAAGCCCAGGAAATCACCCAATTCGAGATGCCTAAACTTGAGATATGTCCTAACATAGCCCACTTTCCATAAGTTTCAACCAAGTCGCTGACACTCAAACACATCAAAGCCACTCTATCGACCGAAACATCTTCCAAATCACACCTTAAACAAGAATCTAGGGTTTTGCCAACTCATCACTCAATCAATCTAAGGTTAGGATGAAACCCTAACTTCCAGAAAGAGAGAAATCCACAAATCATATCCCTCTATACAAAATCCCCTCAAATCCTTACACAAATAACCAAGGATTAGGGTTTTACCACCCCATATCCTTCAAATCTAGGGTTAGGAGAAGTTTCCTCACCAAACCCTAGACAAAAACCATTACCACAAGAATCAAACCAAAAACCCTTACCTTTTGGCTCGATCTCCTTTCCTAGTCAAACAATAGAAGTGATCCTGCTATTTTGATAACCCTTCTATGAACTTCTTGGTATACTGCTAATCTAGGAAACTCCGCATACATGTCACCGTGGTTGAGTTTGCTCCCGATTTTCCCACTTTGCTTCTACTTTCTAGGATCCACATAAATGCCATCGCGAACTTCGTAATGAGAAACCCCACTCGGCCCAACAAAAATTCACATTTGCTGAACTTGGCATACCACTGGTATTGCCTTAAAGTGACACCAAACCAATCTCTCTCATGTTCGACTCGCCTCTGAGTACACGAGATGTCGTCGATGAAGACAATGACAAGCCGTCCCTAAGTATGAATGGAGGAGCACGGTTCATTAAGTCCATGAAAGCTGTTGGGGCATTGGTGAGTCAGAAAAACATCACTAGGAACTCATAACGCCCATATCTCGTTCTGAATGCTGTCTTGGGAATGTCCGATTCCCTAATCCTTAACTGATGGTACCCTGACCTCAAGTCAATCTTGGAGAACACTCTTGCACCCTGGAGCTGATCAAATAGGTCATCAATCAGAAACAAGGATATTGGTTCTGAATGGAGACTTTTATTCGAAGCTATCGTAGTCTATACACAACCTCTAAGGGCCATCGGGAAGAAGACTATATTCGAGGATAAATGACATAATCGATTTCAAGGATAAAGGTTAGGAAGGTATATAAAACAACTTCCGGATGAGTTGCACGGCGTGTCTGACCAAGGAATTTCGAAGCCTGAGCTGCGACCAAGGCAGCGAGGACGAGCCATTATACCCTCCCGGGATTCCCGTTGGTCCATACAAATGAAATTCCACTATCTTAGGTCCTATGGAAGATCACGGTGGAACTCCACTTTAAGGAGGGAAATAACCACATCACGTTAGTAATTTCCCATTTATATATAAAGGATCCACAACATATATAAATACGGTCAAATCTGGATCATGAGCATTACAAAATATTGAATTAGGAGATACAGTAAGAAATAGAAAATGGAATGTACAACACAAAATAAAATAGCGAATATGTCTATTGTGGCGGGAACTTGTTGATCATATCACAGCGCGAAATAGGTCCTACAAACTGTCTGGACCTAGGGAACAGATTTAAAACAATAATGTGAGATAATAAATCTCAGTGAGTGGCAAAGTTTATAAGGAAAATAACATTTTATTTTTTCAATTTCTTCTCTCAAAACCTTAGTTCCTCTTTGTAAAGTTCCCAGTTTGAAACATTTATTTCACAAAACCAAACTTTACCCCGAGTCGAGCATATACAAATCATGCTCAACAATTTAGTCGACACAATGTTAAAAAACTATACTATGAACTATACACAACATAAAGCCAAGCATAAAGCATGTATAGCGTCATCATGTAATAAAATAACCGCTGAAATGCCACCATAACCATGAGTATCAAATAGTTATACCATATTCAGAAAATCAACAACGTACCATCCATGTACCCATCATAAACCGTCGGTAAGCCCGACCTCACGACACCGTGGCAACTAATAACTTGTGGTTACACTCGGCCATCACGTGGCAACTAATAAACCTCCAGGTAGACCCGGCCATCACGTGGCAACTAACAAACATCCAAGTAGACCCGGCCATCACGTGGCGTAAGCAAACCTCTAGGAATGAGCCCATTACCACGTGGCACCTAATAAAATCTGAATGGCTTTGGCCATCACGTGGCACCTAATAAACCTCCGGGTAAACCTGTCCATCACGTGTCCTCTAATAAACCTCCGGGTAAACCCGGCCATCACGTGGCAACTAATAAACCTCCGGGTAAACCCGGCCATCACGTGGTAACCAATATAACCGTTCCCTTTCTCACATGTACCTTTCAACAATACCGTATTAGAGCCAGTCCTGAAAATCTCGAATTCACTTTTTTTTTTTTAAACAATAGTTTTCAAGATAGTTTACAACCTCAATCCATGTACCCAAATATCAAACACCAGGCGCTCATCCATGAACAGTAAAACTTGCAAATAGTTAAAATGTTGACAAAATTCACATGAAATGATAACTTGTTTTATATGAAAGCAGAAAATCATGTTTGAATGCAACGACCATCGATCAAAAGCAGTATATATGTAAGTATTTAAATCATAATAGATATATCAGCATAATACCCCGAATCATTAAAAGCATATAAACCACTCACGAGACTATAGGCTCGGTCACTTGCTCCCACTGCGGATCGTCTCGACGGCGTGAGTGCACAGCAATATAGATAAAACTCCACTTAGGCTCTAATAGCGAACCCGACAACCTTGGATGCTTGAAGGCCTTAGAATAGCTGTTGAACTATAAGAGCCATCCAAATTGGATAGAGCATGTCCAGTGCACGGTGTCACCACTATGGGCGTGCCACGAGTGGGGCTTTTCACGGAGCTAATTTCTCTAAATTGAACGAATCGATAATTTCTAAAACATCCAATTTCACTAATTAAACTTCAATTTTTTCCCAACTTGACTAGTGGTACTCCTATTTCGATTCAAACTTCTCTCGGTATTGCAGAAACAACCTAAAAATGGAAAACTAATGAAATGGCGTCCAAAATTTACAAACCACATATCAGTAAGGGCCGAGACGAGGAACTCATCGGTACCATTACCTTGGTCCGCCCTTACTTTTGATCATTTGTGGTGGCTGGAAAGCTTCGATCGACCATCGGCGAACTTGTTTTGATCGTATCTTTCAAACGGTGAGGAATGCGCAGGACCACGAAATGAGTTCGGGGGTCCCAGTGATGGAAAGGAGCCCTGCCCAGGGTGGCACGGGTGGCGAAAATGGCCTGAAAATCACAAAAAATCCGGTGACAAGCGGTACAGCGCGTCGTGGGTTGATGGCGAGATCATGCGGCGTGTCGGCGGCGGTTAGCGATGAAATTTCATGGCGGCATGGGTGTCGGTGTTGGCGCACCTCATGGTCGGCGTGTGGCGGTGTTGGTTAGCCGGAGTGCCTCACACGGTCGATCTTCCACGGCGCGCCAAAAGGCTAGCGGCCTAACTTATGTTCCCGGTTTGGAGAGCTTTCCTGGGGTTTTGGAGCTCGAGAGGTGTTTTTGGGGGGCTAGGGTTTCATTTGGCATCCCAAGCTATGTTTATATAGGGTCTAGGGTCGCTTTCCGGTAAAAATCCCAGACAGAACTTGGACATTGATAAAGTGCTACTATTGAACTTCTCATAGCCGTAACTTTTTATCCGTAAGTCGGATTGGGGGCGTTAGCCGTCTATGAACTCGTATCGACGAGGCCTACGAGATGCTTCTTTAGTTACACTAAAACTATTTCTCTTCGAAAAAAGAATTCAAACGGTCAACTTGGTCGAGCTTGGTGAACTTAGTGAGAAAACTTCAGTATTATTTGGTACGGGTCGTTACAAAATACGTAAACATATAGTGAACATCGTGGATGTTAAGGCAGATGGTCATTGTGGATATCGATCGATTGCTGGGTTACTAGGAATGGGGGAAGACGGATGGGGAACGGTTCGACAAGATTTGGTTCATGAGCTTTAAACTTTTCATGATGGTATGTTCAATTGTATGGATCAATTGGCGTGTTCTTTGGAGTTAGTTTATTCATTATCTGTTTTGACTCTTTTGCTCCATATATGATAGATGGATGACTTTACGACATGGGTTATTTTATTAGCCCTCACGGTACAATAATGTGTTAGTCCATTTATCGATTAGACAATACTATTATATCTACCACCAGTCGTATCACACACCACTACCTAAGCGGTGCACTTGGATTTGTTGAGGATTGTCATTTCGTACGGAGTTGTTAAATTATATTATGTTGAAGATGTTAAGTTTAATGTTTTTTATATTTTGTTTTTTGACAAAGGATGATCTTTATTTTGGGTCTTCATGGATTGACATCCGCATACCTCGATTGCATGCAAGCTAAAGGCGTATTAAGAAACTTACCGGTGTGCTCGAGGATAGAATCCTTATGTGTACCTCAGTTAGGCTTTTTAGATCATTATTAAAGGGACCAGAACTCTGATGTAGCGACACAAAAAGACATTAATTTAGATGAAACATGATGTATTCTGACTTTAAATGATTTGTATTGTAATTGATATGTATTATATTTAATTAATTTAAATTGATACTTTTTTAATGATGTAATTTAATTTTCGGTTACTTTAAATACGGATATGTAGGACAAGAGGCATTGCCCCGAGCATAGCTACCAACCATCTGCACGAGGGTCGGGAATAGCTCAGAAAGTGCACTTTACTCACGACGGTTGCACTCTTATCAAATGAGGTGCAACCCACGGCAGTGGAACAGAAGGTTGGTAGCAAGCTTCGATATCATCATCGGATGAGACATGCGCCAATAATTCGAAAAATTATCCCTCAGCCACGGTGGTCGGCCCGGGGAGAGCGACAGCACTCCGTCGAGATGCCTCGGCGTGGTGGTACTTGACAACTCGACCAATAAAGCATTTGGCGCCGATCTACGGCGATTGTAGGGAATGATATCATCGATCCGATAATAGGTATGTGTAAAATGGATGCGGCGTCGTCTAGCGTGATGTGCATCTCACCAAGCGAAGATGAAAAGTCGTGAGTCTCTGTTTTGCCGCGCTCACGAAAATGCTGACAACATTGGTCTACTACGCCTTTCGATGGCGCAACTAATTACTTGATTGCCAACCCGAATCGATGCGATCTCGGAAATCACGAGACCTCTGCATCAAGCTCCCATAGCTACTTGACTTTGCACCATGATTTACCAATTTCAATGGTGCTTTCGATCCTACAATATAAATACCAAATAAATTATAATTCAGGATTACGTAACTAAGAGTAACATAAATATATATATATATATATATATATATATATACAACTGAATGATGATTGTTTACCTCTCCCAACCATATCTTGACGCAACATGGTTGTGACTCATAATACGAGATCTATCGATAGGTCCTCTAGGAACTTTCCGAATACCTCCTCGGTGCAAGTACATCATGCGGGGATGCTCCGGCCAGGATCTCGTCTGTTCTTGGCTCAACCTCTCTTAATTGCACTCGTCATCTACGCTCCGATCCCATAGGTCGTCTACGAGGTGCACTAGATATATCTCCTCCTCGAGTACGTGGTGGCATATCTATTTCAAAAAAAATAAAGATTGATAAATTAAATTAATATAATCATACTCATAATCATTGTTGGTGAATTACACACGATGCTTGGATTATATAAATTACATAATATAACACACATGTAAGATAGCAAATTCTAAATTACAAATCAATAAATAAAGAAATTAAGATTAATAAACAACACAATTCTCAAAAAGCGAGAATATGAATATAGTATATGATTCGAGGCTGTGAAACACGGTTTCCTTAAAGCAGTCGCTCCACACACTGGTGCTTGTGTCGATTGGAGTGTTAGGTCTCCGGGATCTGACGAATTAGCGAGGAATTTACGGAAATTGCACCCCAAAATTCTATACCAACGAACCTAAGAAAGCCTTCACTCTATCACCCAAGTAACACAACGTGTATCTCCAAAAGCCACCCCCTAGAGCCTATAAATAAGCTCTCTGTACACTGAGAATACAAACCGTTTCCAAAACATAATTTAAAACATATTTATTACAATTTATTCACAAAACGTTACTAATTTAAAACATTATTACAATTTATTCACACTAAAAAAACATTACTAAGCGTTTAAAAATCCAAAGCAATCCCCACATGAATGAATTGTCGGAAATACAAGACTGACAGTGACCAGAGCTCTGCCCGGTCGAACTGCATAGGATAGGCAAGGTTTTATCCTTTGAACCTTCCCTTATGAGAATATATTTACTTTCTTGACTAAAAGGTAGACTGCGATGTCCTTGAACCTCTTACCTTCGTTTATGTAAATGATATATCTCACACATGACTCTTCCACGGCATTCTTCGAGTTCTCCTTTGTTATGTAAGTTTGGCTGAGTGGACATCTTTCTGATTACTTGAGAGTTTCTAAAGAGTTGTGCCTATACAATTCTCCTTTGAAGCGGCCCCTCTTCTCTCTCACATAGGTGATTTTTTTTTTTTTTTAACTATGAGTACTCTCAATACTCCTTTCGGATTTCCCGACACATTAGAATCATTAAAAGCATAGCTTAACCTCATCTCCAATATATATCACTGTTTCATCATAGGAATGGACGGGGAGGTTAAAACCCCACGATTGATCAGAGCCGGAGTCTTTACGATTTAGTTGTCCCTTTGAACCTAGATATTGGGATCTCAGGTCAATTAGGTAGGGTTTCCATCATTATTATTTCTTCATTTTTATGGGCTTTAGTCTCATTCCCACGATGACTTCTTAACTAATTCTCTATTTAGCCCTTTGGTTAGCGGATCCGCTGATATTATCCTTTGACTTTACATAGTCCAGCCAGAGATAACTCAGTTGAGATTAGTTGCCTAATGGTGTTGTGTCCGACGTATGTCTAGACTTACCATTATACATCACATTTTCGCGCTACGCCTATTCTTGTTGGCCATCCTGATGGATGAATATATGGCATCACGGGCTTTAGCCACCTAGGAATATCCTCGAGAAATTGCGTAACCATTCGACCTCTTCACCACATTTATCCAAAGCAATATACGATTCCATAGTGGATCGGGCTATTACCGATTTGTTTCGAGGACTTCAATGAAATTCTTTTTGCTAGTGTGAACACATATCCACTAGTCGACCGAGGTTCTTCACATCGAGATATCCGAGTTAGCATCATTGTGTCCTTCAATACAGTGGATATCTTGTGTAGTGCAATCCATAATCACGAGTATAAGTAACTATCTTAATACTCTTACAATTCCTTTCCGTGAACACCATTTGGATTATAAGGTATATATAGTTTACTAACCGCGTAAGCTATATACGAAGGGTCTTATCTGACTCATCAAAAAATTTTGTTGGAGCTCCCAATCACCCTAGAATACTCAAGCGAGATACACTTTCTCCTACATTTTTGACATATGAGATTTACATCTATAGGTGTCCTAGCCACACCAGAATCATCGTTACTAAACTTATCCAGTATTTTATCCACATAATGTGATTGGCCAGAACTAGTCCATCGAGAGGTTCTCAAGATTTTACCCCTAAAATCACATCGACCAAAGTCCCATATCTTTCATGTCAAAACCTTATTACTTAACATAGCCCAGTAGATTTGATCATTTCATCGTCACTTTACCAATAATGAGCATGTCATCAACATACGGACACAAAAATGACATAGCCATTCTTGTATTCTTGACATATATACATTTATCACACTCATTGATTTTAAACCCATTAGCCGGCACTCACCTTTATCAAAGCTTTTGATCGCGGTGTTTTACGAATTAACTTGTTTAAGGCAATATAGGGACTTTACTAACTTACCAAACTTTCTTTTCTTGTCCTGGAGCTGCAAACCCTGGGTTGCTCCATGTGAATCTCCTGCGTCTAGATCTCCATTATTAAGAAAAGCGGAGTCTTCATCCATTTGATGTATTTCAAGATTTCGCAATGCGGCAATAGCAAGAAGTACCATTCGTATGGAAGTTGTTCACCGTCACCGGAGAATAAGTATCAAAATGCCAAGACTTTCCTTTTGTTTGTAACCTTTAATTACAAGTCTTGCCTTGTACTTATCAATTGTTCCATCAGTTTTCAATTTCCTTTTGAAAATCCACTTATACCCTAGTGGTTTACTACCCGGAGGAAGGTTCACTAGTTCCCACGTATGGTTCTGCAAGATGGAATCAATTTCACTTTTGATAGCTTCTTTCCACAAAGAGCCTTCCAAAGAGTTCACCGCTTCTTTATAGCTATGAGGTTCACTCTCCAGCATATAAGTCAGAAAATCTGGACCAAATGATTTTTGTCCCTTATTCTTTCTTTATAGAGGTTCATCTTCAACCTCTTCTTCATGTTCTGATCACGACTATCTTCATTCATAGTCTCAAATATTTAGCAGACGAACTTGGTCCCTCTTCGAACTTACATGGAAAACGTGTTGAAGCGGCGCATTCCTTGATTCCATAATCGGTATTCTTGTGTATATCGAGGGATTTGGACTTATATACAAGAAATGGATAAAAGCACTACTATTTTGTGCATAGCCAATGAAGATGAAATCAACGGTCTTCGGACCTATTTTCACCTTTTTAGGTGTTGGAACAGCCACTTTGGCAAGACACCCCCACATTCGTAGGTATTTATAGGAAGGTTGTCTTCCTTTCCACAGCTCATATGGTGTCTTTTGTTCATCCTTCAGAGGTACCTTATTTAAAAGTGATCCTGGACAAAATAGCTTCCCCCCACATGTTCTGAGGTAACCCAGAACTTATTAGCATTGCATTCATCATTTCTTTTAATGTCACGATTTTACTATTTCGACCACACCATTTGGCGAGGTGAATATGGTCTGGAGTGACTTCATGTCTAATCCATGTTGTCCTGATAATCCTGTCCCGATTGTTACACTTTCACCACAATCACTTCTAATCACTTTAATTTTCTTATTAAGTTGATTTTAGCTTGACTTGTAGAAAACAAAATTTTCTAAAAACTGCATCCTTGCTCTTAAGCAAATACACATAGCAATACGCCCCCGTGCTATCGTCGACAAAAGTAATAAAATACTTATTGCCACCCCTTGTCGGTCTGAAATTTAAGATCCTATGTCACTATGGATCATATCAAGGTTCGGTGTTTCTTTCAATCGATTGAAAAGATGACCTTGTCATTTTGCTTCCAACAGTCTCACGCTTGTTGTTGTTATCCAATTTGAAATGTGGGAATATGACTTAAGTTAATTAATCTCCTCGAGAGAACCATAATTAACATGTCCAAATCTACCATGCCATAAACTAGAAGACTCCAACATATGCAACGGAAAGTACTTGCTTTATTCATTCATTTTGGGCTTCTGATCATAACATTAAGTTTAAACAACCCATTACAAACATATCACTTTCCCTGAACATCACGACTTGAACAAGATAACCTTGTCAGGGTCGAACCACCATCATCTGAGTCATTTGTTCAGCGGTGAACCGAAACCAATTCTTACGGATCTCGAGGTGTCGCACCCCCAAATCCGGTCCGACCCGGTTGTAAGTTCGAGCCGAGGGTTAGGCCTTGTGAACTTCGGGGCGGGACTCTTTGCACGATTTTTTAAGCGGGATTTGATTTACTGTGGGTATGGCCCACATCTTACTCGCCAGAATCAAATCTCATATACATTTACTCCGGGTCCTTTTACAGCTCGAAACTATACTTTCAATTACAAATCAGAGCGCGGACCTACATGTAGTGAACCCTTCTTGGTGTGTTGTATTTGTATGTGGATGTTTCTTGTGTCTTCTCTGTACCTACCGCAGTTAAAGGCAGGTACTAAGCTTTACGCTTAGTCAGGAAACATTTATTATCTGAAACGCCATCTGAATAACGATAACATGTAGAATATTCGAGCATTTACATAATGAACTTATCACAGTACTTAACTGCTTATAACAGGCTTACGCTTGTTGGTTCCGTAGGAGTTACATAACTTATTCTTATACGGAGACTTAGCCTTATCACACTTAGGTTTTAGTGCCGGGACTCGGGTAGGAACTCTGATCCTATCATATTCGAGAACTTATACTTCCATGGAGCTACAAAACTTATCCTTATTGAGGAACTTACTTATAACAGGACTTATGTTTGTCGAGACTCAGAGTAGGAATTCTGAACTTATGCTTATACGGCACTTGCCTCTGTCTTAGATCTCCGTAGAAGTTTACAGACTTAGACTTGTTTCACGGGTTTACACTTGTTCGGGTACAGTACTGTTTTACAGAGATGATATGGGATATCTTGTATTAGAGACTTATTCTTATACGGTAGTACACGTAGGAACTACATAACTTATCCCGATTCTGAAGTACCGTAGGTACTCTGAGAACTTAATCGGTTCTGAAGCTTGCCGAAGTAGATACTACGAGCTTAATCGGATATAGAAGTACCGTGAATTTTCTGAACTTATACTTATTCTACGAAACATATCCTTGTACTTGAGGATCTTATCCACAGACTGTTCTCGTGTTTGGGATCTGGAAGTACAGTAGGTACTCTGAGAACATTTCTTGGTGCAAAAGTACATTAGGTACTACGGAGACCAGTTCATTATCTGGGGTGCAGTAAGGCCTCGGGACTTATACTTATCTTTACGGGATGCGGGAATTGCTTGTAGGTCGCTGCGATGCGAGAGTACTCGTAGGTACTCACCCGGACTTTATACGCCCAATCTACCGCGTGCGGGTACGGGTAGGTACTACGAACTTCGGCGGTGCGAGTACCTATAGATGCAGCGGGGAACTAATCAAACACGGGGTAGAGTAGAGTACTACAAAACTAAATCGGGGACGGGTTGTCGGAGACCGGGAGTTATCGGATACATGACTTATCGGATCTGGGGACTTATCGGATACGGGGACTTGCCCAGGATCTGAAGGTACACCCGTGCGTCTTCTGAGCTGATCAGAGCCGGGAACGTCGAAGCGGAACTTATTGAGATACGGGAGTACCCGTAGGTACTCACGGGGACTTGTTGAAGTCTGAGGACCTTATCGGATCACGAGGACTTATCGAATCACAGTGCAGTAGGTACTCGAGGAACTCAATCGGAGGCGCGGGACTTAATCGAAGCAGACTATTCGAATGCGGGTGCAGAAGTGGGTACTCACGGGACTTAATCGGATCCCAGGGACTTATGGAGATGCAAGTACTGTGGGGTACTCTTGAACTTGTTGGATCACAGGAATTGCAGGGAAGGTACTACGGGTTTGTCATCGGATACGTTAGGATCTTTGCTCTTATTCTTTATTCGGTGTCTTATCATATGTGCGTAAATTACCTAGACCAATTATAAGAAATGAGTAGGACGGTGCGATAAGTACGAGAAGGTGCGATCGTGATGCTTTGAGGTGCGTAGCGGCCGGGAATGAATGGCGAGCGAGAGTGTCGTGGCACGCGCTAATCAGGAATGCCCAGGAAGTACTACAATGCTTATTTTAGAAACGCGATCGGAGAGTGCCGTCTCTTAATCAGTACGAGAGTACTAATGTGCCCAAAGCACGATCGAGGAGGGTGTCATGGCACTGGTCGAAAGTCTTAGGAAGTGCTAAGCACGGGAGTCTTAGTAGCACTAATCAGGGCGATCCACTCATTCATTCTTTTGTCCCTATGGTAGTCATGAAGTCATATATCTTTCATAACTTATAAGCCATCTTAATCACATTCTGTGATCATGACACGCTATCTCGATTTTTCATGTTCATGTTCATGTTTCGGTTCGTTTTCGGGTTTCGCATAATGTCGGGTTTCATGCCTGTGTTCCATATGGCATTTCGGATATATGCGATATGATGTCTATCCGCATCATTCATGTATTCCTAGTCCCTCTATGAATATATTTTTGCT
The DNA here is from genome assembly GCA_016808115.1 of Tetrastigma voinierianum. NCBI lineage: Eukaryota > Viridiplantae > Streptophyta > Magnoliopsida > Vitales > Vitaceae > Tetrastigma > Tetrastigma voinierianum. The sequence continues at coordinate 130,261 of JAEQBH010003406.1, forward strand.
TAGGAATTGGAATCAATCCAATCGGATCATCGAACTCAAGTTATGGCATTTTCATGCCAGCTAGTCGGTTCTGGAATTTTAAGAAAGAGGACAGTTTGAAATATTTATTTTCCAGTGCCACTTGTCTCGATATTTGACACTGGATCTTTGTACTTCTTTAAATTTAAGGTGCTAGGGTTCTATTCCAACTGGAATCACCCAGTCGAACAGAAACTCAGGGTCACGTCAAGAAACATGCAGGACTTCTCATCGTTGGCTGGAACCAGAATTTGGCTTGCACATGGCCCCACTTTGAGTGAATTTTTAGGACACTTAGAATCAGAATTTGACGATGCCTCTTTAAGTTTTGTTCTCCTTGAAGTCTATTTACGTAGCCATGAATCCACTCCGTCGGATAAGAAATGAGTAAGTTATGGCCAAAAATCACGAAAACTGGTCAAAACTGGAAAACCAGAACAGGGTTGTACCGGTACATGTCTAACTTGTACCGGTACAAGTTGGCCAAAAATGACCAGAACACATGTTGTACTGGTACAAGTTCAAATTGTACCGGTACAAGTCTCCGAAAAGTGCCCAAAATGTGTGTTTTTCTCCCTTTTTTCCATATATTTGATACTCAAATCAATTCTATACTTCAAACACACATCAAAACCATTCCAAATTCACATTGGAATCTCTTTTCTACTCAATTCATCTTTCAATTTCATATCTTTCTTCAAACTAACTCATGAATTCTCCAAAATCACATTCTAATAGGTTATGACCCATATACAAACCAATTACCAAGATTTGTTAGGGTTTGTTCCTAAACCCTAACTCAATTCTACTTTCATTTAACCATGAATTCATCCTCGAGGAGGATTTCATGAGCTTCATGTGTCATGGGGTTTTCCACACCTTACTTGCCATCATTTTTTGGGTTAAAATGAAACCCTAGCAAAACCCCATGTTTGGGGACAAACAACTAACCAACCAAGCATGACAATTCATAAATAATCTCTTAGAATCCATAGCCAAAGTTAGTTTCCATACCTTGGCTTGCTTGATCACCTTCCTCCTCTTCTTCTCTTCTTCTTCTTCTTTCTTCTCTTCTTCTCTACGGGTTCCCCCAATTTGAGACCAAATTTGGTCCCCCAAAATCCCCATATTTACTAAGGCCTTGTTTGGCCACTCAAAAACCATTTTTAGGTTAACTTTCTCTATTTTCTTTTAAACTCACGTCTCTTGGTCATTTTATAAATAAACTTTCATTTATTTCATTTTGGCGCCGATCTCATCAAATTCGTATCTTTTTGGCTCTTAGTTTCTTCAATTTATGACTTTTCAAGCCCCTTTTGGACCAATTACAAAATTGTCATAAGTCTTGTAAATTCCGGGTCTCGTTCCGTGTTTAGCATTGAAAATATGAAAGCTTGATCAAATTATACTTACAAAATACCCTAAACATGTCGAAAATGACTAGGGTATATTTCGGGGTGTTACATCAGGTACATACAGCACATTGTTCAGCATCAGGGACTTTCCCGAAGTCATCTTCAATATCACTTTTCCTTGTCCTCGGATGTCGGACGTGCGAGAGAATTCCCCCATGAACAGCTTCTCCAGCCATAAAGCCCAGGTCGAAGGAAGTGAACATATTCCTGTCCGAACAGACATGGCGGGTTGCCTGGTATCGAATCCACCCGCTCCTTTGGGTTTGACCGATCGGGTTCACGCGAGGAGACTCTGCTTTGAGGAGGTTCATGTCATCAACCTCTTGTGTGATTTTTTCCATCACATTTGCCTCCTTGTTCTTATTTTTCCTCGGCAGTCTACAATCCGCCGCTTTGTGACCCATCTTGTCACAATTGAAGCACTTCCCTTGGAATTTCTACTTCTTGGATATTCCTCCTTTTGGTCCCAGATTGACCCCTTTGGTTGTTCTCTTTTTGAACTTGTGCTTTCGACCAGCTGCTCCACTACATTATTTACTTGGCCCGAAGTAAAACTTCCCTCTTCTCAGAACGCCTATTGTCTTCTTCAATTCGAAGTTTGACAATCAATTCTTCGACGTTCATTTCCTTTCACTTATGCTTGAGGTAGTTCTTGAAGTCCTTCCACCCAGGAGGCAGCTTCTCAATAATAGCAGCAACTTGAAAGGCTTCACTCAAGATCATCCCTTCAGAATGAATCTCATGAAGAATTAACTGAAATTCTTGTACTTGACTGACCACAGTCTTGGAGTCCACCATTTTGTAATCTAGGAATCGGCCCACGACAAATTTCTTAGCACCAGCATCCTCAGTCTTATATTTCTTGTCTAGTGACTACAGTTCTTAGTTTGTCTTCTTCACCACGGTAAACATTGTATAAAGCATCCAGCTAGGCGTTCGCCAGACATAATTCCGACCTGCAGGATAGTCGGAACTCTTCCACATCAAGCAGTGAAGAACCTCATCTCTTTGTTCACTTGAGGTGGATCCTCGGTTAAAAACCTGCGCCAAGGTTCGATTATTGGTCGAATAAAAACGTATCATTACGTTGCCACCTTTTTGAAATTAAGCCATTGAATTTCTCCGGTTTTCTTCCGGCGTGGTTCACGAACCGTCCGCGGTGGCGGCGTTGGCACTTGTGCAGCGAGTTGGAAAGATTCCCGCGTGGCCATTTCTGTTCAAAACAAGAAACTATTAATTTATTGCTTTCAAAAATCACGACAAATAATATTTTAGCAAAGAAAAATTTTTTTCTCTCTCCACGATGATGTCGTACGCGTACCGCGTCATCGACCCGCGTCGACGCCTGGTATAGCGTCGGCGATGCCGGTCGGCCGCATAACAAGCGGGTTAGCCCAACCGCGCTGACCCGGCCTACGCCTAGACCAGCTCAGCAGCGCGAGCCGCTTGTCCACGGGCCGCGACGCGTGTACCACCGCTCACCGGCCACGCCCATCTGGCCCGACCCACACGGCGGCCAGGCTTTTACAAGCCCGAAGCCGCGTGACGACCCGCTAGCCCAAACCTCACGGTCGGCGCAGCAGCCTGGGCGCGCCTCCCGGCCTTGCAAGCCCACATGCGTGCGACGGATCAGCAGCGTAGTTCAGCTCACCTTCAACCTCCGGCCCAGTCAAAATGACCCATTTCCATATTTTTGTCTGCCGAGTTTTCGGCCAGGGTCGTCAGAAAAACACAATTCCGACCACGAACTCAGTCGTGCGGTCTTATATCTCTTCTTCAGAGCATGGGCTAGAGATCCATTGTTTGAAATTTTGGTACGATTCTTATCAATGTCGAAATTTAATAAAACCGGTTTTCAAACAAATTTAAACCAAGTTTACGAAAAAAAAATTTAATCAGATATTCTTGTCACACCTTCAAGATTAGATAAACATGTATATATATAAATTAACAAAATAAACCAAAAGAAAATCTCCTTTCCACTTCAGCACATTCCTTTTCAGCAATTCGTTTGGGTGTTGGTCAATTACGATGCTTGAGATTATATAAATTACATAAATATAACTTTACCATATAAGATAGCAAATTCTAAAATTACAAATCAATAAATAAAGGAAATTAAGATTAATAAACAATGCATTCAACAAACCGAATATGAATACGGTATGATTCGAGGAGCCTGTAGAAACACAATTTCCTTAAAAGCAGTGGCTCCCACACCGGTGCTTTGTGTCAATTGGGTGTTCGTCTCCCGGGATACAATTAACAGAAATTTCTGGAAATTGCACCCCAAATTCTATACCATGAACCTAAGAAGCCTTCACTCTGTCCTTTGAAGTAAACTTATTGTGTATCATCAAAAACCACCCCCTGAGAGCCTATAAAATAAGCTCTCATTGTGCAACGAGAATACAAACCGTTTCCAAAACATAATTTAAAACATATTTATTACAATTTATTCACAAAAAAAATGTTACTAATTTAAAACATATTTATTACAATTTATTCACACTAAAAAAAACGTTACTAAACGTTTAAAAATCCAACAATTTTTAAATAATCATATTCATAATCTTAAATTATATAATCATAAAATTTTATTGAAATCATAATTAATCATATTCATAGTCATAAAGATTGATAAATTAAATAATATAATCATTAAATAAAAATAAATTAAAGCATTCGGATTCACAAATAATATCACCGGATTTATGGAATGGGATTAACTTATCATTTAGGATTCTTCACTTTGTTTCAGTTCCATTGTATCCGGTTGAAGAGAGGAATTTAGGACATCATGAGTCGGGAAAAACAACATTTTACGGACATCGGAAATCAGGAAATATTCAATTCTTCGGACATCCATGAAATCACGAGAAGAGTCAATTTTTAGGACATCATGAAATCGGAAGAAATCAATTTTCGAACATCATGAAATCGAGCTTGATCCAATATTTCAGGACATCATAAAAATCCGAGAAAAAAATGAAAGATTCAACGATTCAATGAGTGAGCGAAAGCTCAAGTGGTTGAATGTTAAATGACAACTATCCTAAAAGCTCAAGCTTGTAGGATTTGGTTAATATATGAAGATATCAGTAACAGCGCCTCTGTGCATATCGCCATACCATTGCGATGGAGTCAGTAAATCTGAACTTAAATCAATAAATGAGGAAATTCGCAAGGAGAGGGTTGAACCCGGGACCTCTATAAACGAAACTCACCAAATCTGTATTAAATGACAACTCTCACAAAAAGCTCCAAGCTTGTAGGGATTTGGGTTTAATATGAATATCTGCCTTCAACGAAGAATGGGACATAGAATCGGAAACATGAAACCCAAACGAGAATTTCAAAAAAAAATTCAACTATAAACCCTTGACTAACGATGAAAATGCAAGAATAAACACAACAAAATCAAATAAAAACCAAACTCACTTGATATTGGTCTGGGTTGAATCTCACGGTTGTTATTGTTTAGGGGGTTCTGATTTGCGGAGGATGGGTTTAAGGGAAACTTTTCACCGGGAGGGTGGGTTTGAGGGGAATGGGGAGGTTATGGAGGCTTTGGATTGTAGGGTGTAAGAAGTGTCGTTGGGAGAGAAAATGGAAATGTTGGAATGAATTAGAAAGAGTATATTTGGGTTTCTTGGTAAATGGGGTGTGAAGATAGATGTTAGGAGTGTATATAGAACCATATATTTTTAATGGTTAATCTTTACGCAGTGGTATTATTTGGAGGATGATTTAAAGTTGATTCTTTTTTTTTTTTTTTGTTTCCCATAAATTTTAAGGTCTTCGGTTTGGTTTGGACTCTTGAGAGGAAGAAGAATTTTCATGTTTGTTTTGAATTTTGGGTTAGGGATCAAATTTTCATTGGACAGAATGGTAAGAGGAAAATATATATATATATATATTTTCATTCACAGAAAACAATCTGGAAAACTATTTTTTTTTTTTTTGTTCTCTATCTCGAAATTTCACATTAACCAAAGCAAACAATATGAACAATTAGCAACCAAGTAGAGAAAGATTGATTCTGTTTTTACAGGTTTCTTAAGGCCATAATACGTCCCAAGCTCCAGAAACCGGTTCCCTAGAAGAAGCAGCAGCATATACGACAACAGTCCCTTTCTTCGAGTCCCCATTTATGGTGGGGAATTCTTTTCGTCCATCTCCGGTCCTGTCCCGATCTGAGAAGAGAAGCCAGACTGTTATATCATCGGAAAATGGGTGTTGGATGTGGAGGGAGAAAAATATAGATGAAAAAGAGGGGGTGGGAAGAGAGGGGATCAAACTAGCTTTTTTGAAAAATTAAAATTTTTTGAGATTAATTAAATAATAGTAACGCGTAAGCGAGAGAGTAGAGAGCGGGGCATGAATAGTTTAACTCATTTAAAGCTTGACCAATATAAAAAGTAACTCACAAATTTAGAGTTATTAACATTAATCAAAATGTGAGACTAATTAAAGATGGGTGAAATATAAGATTATTAATGTCAATTATCCCTTCAAAAAAAACCTTCTAGCCCCTTTTCCATTAGTAAGAAGATGTCATATTTTTGCTATTTGTGATCACTTATCTATATCTCTTTTGATCATTTTTATTTCTTAATAAAGTGGTTACTCCATAAAGATCTAAGTTATTAATTTGTTTTTTTGTGATTTTGTTGCTGACTTGTTGTAGCATGTGGTTATATCGTTTTGGTACGATGGTTGGTTTTTCGTCTTCTTATTACGACACTTTCTAGTGTGTAGACGATTCATACAATAAAGCATATTCGATTCGACAAAGACAATAAATTAAATCATAGTCATTAATATGTTATAAAACTTGATACATATGTATTCTATGTAAAAAATAACTGGATTAAAAAATGAAAGTATTTATCTATGAACATCAACATTTATAAGGTTTCTAATCCAAACAAAATAGTCTCTAGATCTATATAAAAAACATTAAGAATAATAATATTTCAATCAATGCAAAAACATACTTGGACCCATAGGTTAATGATTATGGGTTATGGATCTTCCTGTATAATACATATATCCAAGATTCCTCTCTATTTATCTCTGATGATGGGATGCCTAGAACGAACCTAGAGAAAACAAAATAATGTGCATATATGGTGAGCCATAACCCTGAAAAACCTAATTAGTAGTATTTCGATTTCGCCAATCATAAAATCAGAAATTTGCTATTTGATATCTACACATAATATCTCATACTTTATTATATGCTTCAACCCATTATTTAACATTAATTAGATCACTGTTATTTTAGGTAAATTTATATAATAGCATTTAATAACATATGTGGGCTCATATATTATTTTTTCAACATTCTAATCATTATAGAATTATCAAATATGTAACTTTTAATTGATTTATTATATTATTAACTTGGATATTATTTATCTTTTAAAGTGTTTTAGAAATTTGATTATTTGTTTATATTAATTGTATTATTAGTTTAAATCAATAAAATTATCTATTTTCAAACAAAATACTATAAGTAACAATATGTTTCATCTTTTCTATTGCTAAGAAGATTTCATGAATACAAAGTAACAAGGGAACAAATTGTCGTTTGGATTACAAATAAATAGAGAAAGAAAATCAAATTCAGTACCAACAATTTTGCGTAATAGTACAACACGAAGCAAATGAAAGCAAACATGATGGATTATCGTTTGTCAAATATTCCGTTATTGGATATGCGGTTTTGGAATACAGTATCATAAGATGACTGAGCAACACTGACATCCTTGTAAATGTGATGAAGATTAATATAGGCATAATAAAATTAACAAAATGAACATAAGAGGAAATCAATGTTTTTATATATAGTATAGATATGTTGAAAGCTACATGTCTGGTAGAATATGTTTGGTTCTTTATTTTTGAGGACTATTTTAATTTTTAAAATAATAAAAATATCGAAGGGTTATAGTTTTTATTATTTATTATCAAAAACATATAAAATGTTAAATTCACAAAATAAGAATACTTTTTAAAACAATAAAAATAGTTTTTCTACATTTTTTCAAACTGTTATAATAAACAGTTTTTTAAAAAGCAACAATAAACTTACATTAGGTATTTTGATATTTTACATTATATGTACTTGTGTATAAGTAACAAGATTGAAGTCCTCAGATAATATAAATATAATAAAACATTTCATTATTAAAAGCAAAATTTTTTTCTATATTTACTATATTTTTGGGTCACAATCATTAAAGGGAATACCGTGATCTAGCTCTCCGCTATCTATGGGGAATTTTCGGTAGAAAAGTACAAGTGATCGAAGCTTTGGTGAAAATGAAATAAATAAATGAAGGATGAAAGAAATAATATTTCTCATTCACTTGAAATGCGATGGATGAAAAGTAAGTAAACATAATATGAAAATGTATACACATAACACTAGGAGCAGGACCTCAATTTTTTTGCAAAATAATTCTCATGTAATCAGTTAGTTCCAACCCTTACCATGGTATGTTCTCCTGAATCAATAAAATTTTTATTTTGCTAGGTTCTCATTTAAAGTCTTTTAATATATGCTTCTCAACTAAATTTAAAGGTCATACATTGCATCACACGATTTAACTGGTGATGTGAAAAATATTTAAATAATAGATTAATTAGTAAATTATATTAGAATTATTTCTATTAATAATAAAAAATTGCAAAATATTTTAAACACCCAAAAAAATACAATAAATAGACATTATTGTTGTAAATAATTATGTAATTGTAACACAAAATATGATCAGAGAGATACTCGTATTACTTTCTTTGTATCTTATATATATAAAGTGAAGAGGGCATGGAAACTAATAAAGAGAGAGAAGAATAGAGAATTATAATTTTTCTAAGAGGATAAATTACAAAGGGACAAGAGAGGCCTTTTATAGGCTTCATGTAGAATGCTTAAATGGCTACCATAATTACCTTCAAAAAGTCACCAAAATGACCACAATATAAAGGGACATTCATGAATATTATGAATTGAAGTCATTCATAAATCTTTAAGTGAATGTGATCATTCACCCATTTGACATGTTTATAACACCCCCTTGAATGATACTTTATCAAACCAACGCCTTTGACTTGCATTCAGACGCTCCCAGTAAATACGTGGGATAAAATCTAGTGAAGGGAAAATGATGCGATGTTACTTATGATGTTGTAGATTGATGTTAGTCTATTAGGATTGCCTTGTTAAAAACCTTGTTTATCAAACCCAATGGGACAAAACCTGGGCAAAGGGAAAAATAGTACAATGCACTAATATCATGTCCATAAGCTTCCATGCTCACCTAAATGTCAATGTCATTTGGTCAGTGCATTACGATCTTGTACATATTAGGCACACTTGAATATTGAGGTTGGCAATAACTTTGTGAATAAGTCTGTTAAATTATCACTCAGTAATGATAACTTAAAACAATTTCACCATTTTTTTAAAGTTCATGTGTATAAGAACTTTTTGAAATGTGTTTAGTTATCTCCTTTAACCTCCTTTGATCATTGCAATGAATGCATCATTATCTTCAAATAATGTTGTGGATCGTCTTTGATTAAAAGTCCATGATTGGATATGTTGAATCATCGATAGTCATACATTTACTACTTGCTTTGTGAATTGGCATAACTTTTAATGATTCGATAATGTGGTGCGATGGTTGTGCGGCAAAGATCTCATGAGATAGCCGGTTCTATTATGATGAAACACATACCCTATTTATGTTTGAAGCTTTAAAAGTGAGGTCTGAGAGGTATACATCAAAATATCTAAGCAATTGCTTCTTTAATTTCATTTGTGAAACTCTTTCATATAGGAGTTCTTCCTTGAAAGTGTTGCAATATATGTTTGATACCATTCATCCTTGAGTTAGAGCGAGTGTCCCGACTAATAAATTGATAGTAAAAACAATATCTGGGCGAGTATAGTTAGTAAGATACATAAGTGGACAAATGACACTAAAATATGGTACTTAAGTTGATAATTCTTCACTTTTCACAATGATGAAATAGTCTATTTTCTGGCAATAAGTGAACGGATAACCATTAGAAAACTTAAAGATTACTTTATCCATATAAAATCGCTTGAAGAGTACACTGCGAAGCATATGTTGATTGGTGAACCAAAACCCCGGTAGGCAAATACTGATTTACATAGGCGAGAAATTTTTTGTTTTCCCAGAGATCTTTTATCTCTAATTCTTTTTCCAAATATTTTGTTGTTTTATTGGAGCTCTCAGGTCTCAACGAGATTTAAGCATCCAATACTTTACTTGATAATTGTAATCGGTTCTTGATAAGGAAATGCATGGACATATAGGATTGTTGCATACCCTTCTTTCAATAAATTCTCGCTAAGGCTATTATACCACATGTGTTTGGATTGCTTCAATCCATATAAAGATCATTGTAATTTGATTGAGCATGCTATGAGAGTTGTACTATTTGCTTCAGGCAATTTAAATCCTTAAGTGATTTTCATATAAATGTCATTATCTATGGATCCATATATTAATGACATTCATGAAAAGAATATCAAATCAACTAAGAGACGTCAAACTTATTAAAAGTGAAAATTGATTCGTCCATGACGGAGAATAAGTTTCCTGCGTAATCAATACTAGGTCTTTGGATCAAATCTTGCACTACTAATCGAGAGCTTTATATCTTATAATCTCATTATTTTCATTGCGCTTCGTACAAATACCCATTTGTACCCAACAGACTTTAGGTGTTTATTCTGTAATCCAAAGCAGTTGTTCGTCGCAGTACTTAATTATGTATGCATAACTTCTTTCCATTTTGGCCAATCATTTCTATGTCAACATTCTTCCACATTTTGTGGTTCGGGATCCTCATCATTTCTAAGGCTACTTGGAAATAAAAAAAATATTATTGATAACGATATCATTTCGATCCTCATTTATATCCATATTGCACATAACTCATTGAGATCTCATAATTTTCAGGTACTAATGCCTCTTCAGGGGCTATTTCTTTATTTCGAACCTCTTTAGGGGTCTTTTGTCTATTGGATGCCTCTACAGAGGCTTCTTGTTCACCATATGCCTCTACTAGGGCTTTTATGTCTTTGTTAGGACCTTTTTATTTACTCATATTTTTCATCTTCAGAACTTATTTTTGTGTTCCTCACTTTGGGGTTGATGTTTGACCCGCCATGTCTCACACGCTTTAGGCATATTTGAGACTCATTTAGCTAATTGTCCTTCAAGGACCTCAATCCGTCATAAAACATTTTAACCGAGATATCCTTAACTTTATCTTTATTTTATAATAATAAATGCATCTTGTAATTGATTTGCAAGATTTTGCAAATGAACGATCCTTTTAATTTTTAGTTCAAATTGATTTGTACAAGGATCAAAATGAGACATTGTAGATGCATTCCAAGTAATTTCTTATCGTTATTCTAGAACCGGCTTTTCTTCCTCTAATGGTGGGAATACACTCTCATTAAAATGACAATCCACAAAGCGGATTGTAAAAAAATCTCTTATTAAGGGTTCAAGATATCTTATGATAGACGAAGAATTAAAACCTACATGAATCCCAAGTCTTCGGTGGGGACTTATTTTAGTACGTTGTGTAGGTGCAATTGGTCCATAAATTGTACAACCAAAGATTCATGAAGGAGAAATATTTTGTTGTTTGCTTAGTACAAGTTGTGAAGGGGAGTATTCATGGTAAGTTGTTGGTGAATCTAGGCAAGCTTTGTAGCAGTATAATAGCATGTCCCCAGCGGAAATTTGCATTTGGTTTCATTAGCAGTGGTTGAGCTATTGATTGAAGACATTTGATGAGGGACTCTGCTAAACCGTTTTGCGTGTGAGTATGAGCAACAGGATGCTCAACACTTATTCCAATTGACATGCAATAGTCAATAAAGGTTTGGGAGGTAAATTCATCAACGTTGTCAAGTTTGATAGTCTTAATTGGATAATTAAGAAACTAAGCTCGTAATTTGATTAGTTGTGCAAAGAGTCTAACTTAATGCTTGGCATTGCGTGTGGAAAGAAGATAAACATGTGACCACCTCGTAGAAATCTGGTAGACCATAAAATAACAAAAATGTCCATATGGTGGATGGATAGGTCAACATATGTCCACAGTATTCTTTCTAAGAAGGCGGTGACTCAATGTGACTTTGTTACAGGATGATCTAACTATCAATTTACCTTGTGAGCAAGCCGCACATGGATATTCATTGGATAAAAGAATCTTCTTGTGCTTTAATGGATGCCCATGTGAGTGTTTTGTAATACTCAACATCATTGAGGACCTAGGGTGGCTCATTTTGTCAAACGCAAGAATAGTAGTCTTTGTGTCGTTGAACTTCTGGTTCACGATAATATATGACTCGATAGACTTTATATTTGTATGATATAACCTAGAGGAGAATGCTGAGAGTTTTTCCATTATAAATTTCTTGCCATAAACAATAGAGGTTCTGCATTACCCTCATTCATGGTTTCAATGTGATATCCATTTCTACAAATATCTTTGAAGTTGAAGCAGAATTCGCCCAGCCTGCATTTTGCTGGAATATATTTGCATCTGATATGGAACCTAGTTCCATTTGGTAGCATTATGATTGCTCTTTCGGTGCCTTCAATTAAGTTTGTAGTACCAGATATGGTACTTACATTGGCATTTGTTAATGTCAAATCTAGAAAGTATCTTTTATCTTGAAGAATTGTGTGTGTGGTTGCACAGTCAGCAAGACATACATCACCCTCATTCATCTTGAGATTAATAACACATAGATTTCTAATAAAACCAATAAGATCTATAGATAATATAAATAGAAATGTAATAAATGTAATAACAAAAAGATATTTTATTTTATTTTGATATGAGAAGCATCATTTGGTAGCAATATTTTCATCATTTATCAAATAGTCTGTTTTTTCACTAGGACCTCCAAAGAAATCATTATCATAGTAAGTTAAGTCTAGTCCATTTATATTAGTAAAGTTCATTTCTATATCTTTTCCTTTTTCTTTGATTGATACTTGGTAGGGTGACCAATCTTGGGCGTACGACAAGTGCGAGCTAATGCCCTTTCATACCACATCTATGACAATTATTCTGTAATACTTAGGCGTAATGTATATACTTCCCATTTTCTTGTTTCACCTCAATATTATTCCACTTTTAGTGGTTCCATGAGGCTTTCCTTTTCTTGGAATTTGAATGATTACTACCATGAGTACCATGGTATGCCAAATTCCTTCCATGAGCCTAGATCCCACGTATGTGTTTGGAAGGATATCGTATTATTCACTTTAGGGAATGGTTCGGATGCAGTTGGACAAGACTTATGATTTCTCATCAGGAGTTCATTATTTTGCTCAACAATAAGAAGACATAATATCAAAGAATTCGAGTATTTTTAAATCTAAGCTCGTCTTTTGCTGATGTAGAGTACATTTGAAGGGCATGAAATGTGGTGGTATTTTTTCTAGCATGTCTTTTTGTGTGACTGGCGTGGTACTTTAAAAATTCGGGGTTCGTTGACCAACCGTCGACACACGGAAGCCTGCCTCGTGGATATCGTGTGTCTTGATACCACCTTTGTTCAATCTCATCTCTGGGGGATAAGTTTATTTACATTCAATGACATTTCTGTTATTTTAAAAAACATATTACTATGAGTTTTTAAGTCTGACCTCATACAAGCGTATATTACAAACTTGTTTGTCGATACTTTAAAAATGTTACAAAAGCCAAAAATACCGAAACTTTCTTTCACAATTCGGTTCCTAATAGAGCCATCCACCGGTGTTGCTCTACAAATGAAATGTTATCCCATATAGGGGTGAGCCACGCCCTAGTAAGAAAAGAAAACTTCCTACAAAGGTCACACCCGCTAAGTGCACATGTAATGCTAGCACTTGCATTTCACATCAACATTCACGTATAAATTATGCAATTCTATCCATGGAATTCTATATGTGTCATGCCATGAAATGAGATGAGACTCAATCATGTACCATGCTCAGGTCATTCTTGAGCTCACATTACTCGATTAATGATGCCAAGAGTAATAAATTCTTAGTCAATCATGACTCTATTACACACACAATACTTACCCATGCGTGAGAAAACACGTCATTGATTAATGTCTGTGATAATTTCAAACAAAATTTCATTTTATTTATAAACCAAAACCTTTTGGATGTTAAATTCTAATGACTACTTTTTTTTTACAAAATCATGTGTCTTTTATGATGCTTGAATTTTGAGATCTGGGAGGTCGCACTCCCTTCCTACACTTTCACGACTTTACAAATTGGACACATATGTATAACAAAAAATACCAGGTCTTTCGCAAAGGGGTGTCTATCACAACGCTGTGCAGACACATATTCTTATGTTTCTACGACGGTGTGACACTGGTGTGAACTTAGGTCGATGTGCCGGCCCGCGTCAAATCACTGATAATGGTGTTTGATCACAATCATGCACTTACACCTGCAATGTACTTTATACCCATGAAATCACGTAGATGCCGATGCGTATGCGATACATTATGTCATTTCATGTCCCGATTAACGTGTCTGCATGTGTAATGAATGTCATATAAAGACAATTCAACATACAATTTATCATGTATCGCTGGATAATTATGTCAAAATCATATAATTTCTAAGCGTTTCATCAATTTCCAACATATTAAACATATATATATATATACTCTATATTATACCATACCTCTGCTCTATATATATCACAAAAACGATCAAGCATGTTATCACAAAATTAAGCAATAACACTTTAAGACAATCCACAATTTCAGACCTCACAATTCGACCATAACAGACCAGCAAAACAGGGCACAATCAGTCCCAAAACAGGCGTGAACCAGTCCCGGTTCAAACCACCAACGATCGTTAACAGGACCACGAAAAATCCATAAGAAACTATAATCTGAAATCTACCACCGAAAATCGGTTAAAAATCTAGACCTAACAGTAATAGCTAAGCTTATGGTAGTCAGGAAATGGACCATAACGGGTTGCGAAGTTCGATTTGGGTGATTCAAAAGCCTACATCAAATTTCATGATCTGTGACTACAATTACATGAAGGACTTGGTCAAAGTCCTCGGTCCCACACGAAAATCAGAGTCATTAAAAATCTGGCGGTGTGTGTGTAGGATCAAAATAGGGTGGCATTCCATATTTTACGGTAGGCCGCCAGCCTCTTAAGGCCGGGGCTTCAACCCCACAGCCCTTATGGTGGAAAATAAACCAAAGTAGAAGAAGTCTCTACCTCTTGGAGTGTAGCCTCGTTGAATATCTGGGAGACTTTACTTCTTGGTCTGGAATGGGTTAAGCCAGTAGGAAAGCCGATTTCCTTTTCCCTCTTTTCTCTTTCCCTTTCTTTATAACCCTCTTTCTTCACTCTTTTTTTTCCTTCCTTTCTTTTTTGTTCTTCCTCTTCCTCTCACAGACTAATTTCCCTCCTTTTATGAGGGCTTCTCCATTGGCATGCATGTGGACACATGGCTTGCCATGTGCTGTACATTTGCACATGCCTTGTGACTCATGGCTTACCATGTGTCACATATGCATTTGCCTTTGCATGCCCTATGACACATGAAACTGCCATGTGTCATGGCTACTGTTGCATAAAACATGGAAATTAGATTGTCTCGTAATTCAATGGTCACGTCACGAATAAACTGGGTCATGAGAGCAATTCAATGGTGAGGTCTGTTTCGTCATCCAAGATCTAGAAAAATTCAGGGTTTCAACCTGTATTATAGTGGCAAGTTCACCGTGTTTGCCCATTTTTTTGGAAAAGTTCAAATTTACCCGGGTTTTACATTCTTCCACCCTTAAAAATTTGATAGAAATTCTGCCTTACCTCTCTGCTCTGATCACATGCATCTTTGGCTGCAATTGGAATTTTTATTGTCGAATGACTAAGCAATGGCGTACTGCTTTATCCTCAATAAGAAAGGATAAGTGACACACATCATGTCCTGGTTCCCATCTTGCCTCCTCCTCCTTGATTAACACCCACGACACACTTACTAATAAGCGGGTCTTGAAGTAGCAAACACAGTCCCGACTATCCATAGCCACCACGGAGTCCCTCCTCAAGGTCCCATCTTCATTATACCAATGAGCTCACTCAAATACCACTACGGTCGGATGGAGTCTGATTTGAGATATTGAATACATGAACACTGAATAAATTTGATATGTCAGTGCCTGTGTACCCACCCTCTCAGTACCTCAGAAGGTCCAATATACTTTCAGTGATAGCTTTCCTCCAAGCACTTGAAATCCACAATCGCTCCTCTCTTAGGCATCACCTTTAAGAAGACATGATCACAGACCTCAAACTCTAGGAGTCATCACGGCCTGTCGGCGTAGCTCTTCTGCCGGCTCTAAGCAATGAGAAAGGCAGCTTGTAATAGAGTCACTTTTCGAGGTATCCTTTGCAAATCTAGACCTATAGCGAATCTCTCTCACCTGCAATAGTAGGAGATCGATATGGCCTCCCATATAATGACTCACGGGTGCCATACGTATGCTCGATCGATAACTATTTGTTGGCGGCGATTCCACTAAGGGGTAATGCTGCTGACTACCCTTTAGATTCGGGATGCATGCTTGTAAGCATGTCCAGCCTTTATCCTTGGATGGTTCCTCTTTACTTGGCCAGATCCATGCGGGAATGAAGAAAGCGAAGTGGCATCATCAACTATTTCCCCATGACTCTTTGGAAACTCTCCAAAAAATGAGTAGTAAACCTGGGATCTCGGTATGATACTATAGAGACCGAGTGCTCCATCTCAGCAGGATAATCTCGTATGTATAATCTGAATATCTTCGGAGTGAAAGTCATCAAATAAGGCTAAAAAAGTGTGCGAATTTGTAGTAGGTCCATGATCACCACACTGCGTCGCCTCCACTTGATGTTCTTAACCAAGTAAGTCACAAATCCATGCGTGATGTGATCCCACTTCCATCGCTATCTCGATGGCGGAGTAACCACCTTTGCTTTCGGGGTTGAAACTTACCCTGGCGACCGCGTAGGAGCAAACGAACAAAATCCCCGACTTCTTTGCTTTATTCCCTCGATAATCTGACGACAAAGATCATGGTACATCTTTCTTGTCCACTGAATATCTGATAACGAGAAACGATGGGAACTCCACGAGGATCTCCTCTCTCAAATCTGCCAGTCGGGAACCACAATCCTACCCTTATACCGAAGACTACTATCCGTGTGAATGGCCTAGCCTTCATCATCCCGGTATATGGTATGCCAGTCCAATGGATGTTATCTCTGTGTCTTGTCCCTAGGACTCAATCACTCTGCTTAGTAGGGAAGGCGTAGCCACCAAACTCCCCAAAATACCCCGAGTATAATCTCTGTAGTGCAGTCCGCATTGTCCCACAACCTCGAGCATCCACCACTCCCGAGAAGCTATACTAGCCAATACTCCCTGTGACTTCCGGTTGAGTGCATCATCCACCACATTGTCTTCTTCCGGGATGGTAATGCAAAGTGAATTCATAATCCTGCGAATCTTCATCCCTGCGTTGCCTCATATTGAGGTCCAGGTAAGATATTTCTGACTTTTTTATGGTCGAAAACACCTTGAATTGCTCACCATACGGGGAAGTGGCCTTGAAATCACTTCAGGCAAGACAATGGTCGCCAATTCCATATCATGGGTGGGGTAACTTCACCCATGATTCTTTAACATCCGAGAACCATAAGCCACAACCCTCCCAGACTACATCAAAACACATCCTAGTCCGTCCTTCAAGGCATCACAATACACCGTGTACCTCTTTCCCCTCTCTAGGACTATCATAATAGAAGCTGAAGTAAGCCTCCTTTTCAATTCCTAGAATTCCCACTATATGATTAATCCACTTTCCAGAGCAACCTCACTGAGGTCAATTTCGTCATAGGTGCAGCTAATCAACATAAATCCTTAATGAACCTCCTGTAATACCCTGCCAATCCCAAGAAATTGTGTATCTCAAATACTGACTTGGGTCTCTCCCAACTCATAACTGCCTCAACCTTCTCCGAGTCCACTGAGACACCCGAAGTCGATACCACATGACATAAGAATCTTTCCTCAATAAGCCAAAAATCACATTTGTCGAATTTGGCATACAATCGATGGTTACTCATAGCATGGAGAACAATCCTCAAATGATCCTTATGCTCCTCCTCCAACTTGGAGTAGATCAAAATATCATCCACGAAGACCCTGACAAGCCCGATCTAGATAGAGGTGAAAAGACCACATGCATGAATCCATGAATGCGGCCCGGAGCATTAGTCGGCTTTGAATAACGTCGCGTGAACTCGAAATGCCGCGATATCGCGTTCTGGCATTTATGCCCAGGGATATCACCTCCCTAACCCTCAATGATGATACTTAGGTGCGGGCATCTTAGGAAGTAGACTCAGCGCCCTCCCGGTTGATCAAGCAATCATCGATCCTCGGTAAAGGATCTTTTGATTCTTGATAGTAACCTTGTTCAAGCTATCATTCGTCCAATGCACAGTACAGGGTCTTGTCCTTATTTTTGGTAAACAATACCGGAGTGCCCTAAGGAGAAGTGTTCGATATAATAAAACCCCTGTACAACAATTCTTGCAATTGGATCTTGAGTTCTTGCAACTTAGTAGGCGCCATTCTATGGCGTCATAGAAATAGGCTATATATCAGGGTGTAACTTCGATATGAAGTCTATCCACGTGCGGAGGGAGTAATCGGTAATTCCTCGAGAAAAACATCCTTCTCTCAGAAACTACAGGAGTAGATTGGCTTTTGTCTTGCCTCATCCTCCGAGGGTAAGGTTTGTCGACCAATCTGCAAGCATGCATGCCGCCAGAATCATGCGGCTTAGGGCATAGCATCGTTGTATCACGAACGCGAAGCACAAACGTCATGCGGTGTGTGAGCGGTAACCTCCTACGATCCGCGATCAATGATAACTCACGATTGTGCGGAAGTCGACCAATCCATCCAAAGGATAACATCAAACTCGACATGTCCGCTGACACGAAGGTGCATAGTGAGTAGAATCCCGGAGATCTCTAGCTCGCAACCTCGACATATCAAATCGATACTCACCCAATTCTGGGGAGGAATTCACCATACTACAACGGTTTTTTCAAGGTTTCAACCTCTAAGCCTAAATCTTTCATAAGATGCGACAATAAAGGAATGAGATGCTTGTAATCAAATAGTAACACTCTTGCTAGGCGAAAAGAGTAGAAACATACCTTGAATAAGCCGGTTGCTTTTTTTTTTTTTTTTTTTTTTTTTTTTTCTACCAAGCTTAGCACGAGGTGCCAATGGCGTAGACAAGCCCTGGGTCCCTGAAGTCCCAGCTTGTGAGCCCTGACCTTGACCTCGACCTCGACCCCTTCCCTAGCCCATCTAGCCTGACTGCGAAGTAGTAGGGCCCTGTGCAACGCCCTGCGACTAATACTGTCTCTCCTGGCTCATGGTTGGGTAAGGAGTAACAAATTGTGTCTATGTACGTTCAGCGTGGCGGGAGCGAGGTGTCCCATAACTTTGATTCTGTCTCACGAAGACAATCCGCCTCAAGTGTCGAGTTATTTGATGGTAATGCGTATGTCCACCGCCTTTATGCGGCACGGAGCCAGTGTCTCCACTCTTAGATGATCATTACTGGCCTTAGCCACGATAGTCGCGACCACATCCCACTAAGCGGATTGTGGAGTATGAGTCCTCTGCTTCTTTCTTGAGCTAGAAGAAGAAGGTTGGCTCTCATGTCTCTTATTCTTAACACACGCATCTCGGATGTTCCGTGCATCATCCACTTTCCTCTCAATGGCCATATCTGTCCTGACCATCAAGTTCATATCTTGCAAGAGAAGTCCCATAATTTTACCCCGGATGGATAGTTTCAGTCCATCCTCAAACTTTCTCACCTTGGCCATGTCTGAGGCTACATAGTCATCAGTGAAATGGGCTAATTCAATAAACAGCCACGTGTTCGAGTGCTTTGTCATAGTTCACTTGTCTCAATTCTAGGAACTCTTATATCAGTGCCTCTATTGAAATGACACTTTTGTAGCATCGGAGGAATGAGTCTCCATGTCATTCTGGCTAGAGGCTTTGACCAAAATCCACCATATTGGGATTCACCTTCTAGCGAAGCGAGGCTAGCTTTATCTTGGTAGCATCGGGAGATGATCTCCGTAGCCTCCTATCTTTTCCATGTCGGAACCAAAGATCGGTATCATCCCTCCTCCCTTGAAGGTCAAGGATGATATGCCTTGAACCTTTGGAGTTACTTAACCCCCTTGGTCATTGTTGCACTAGCACGTGCAATGGTAGCCGTGCGGCCCCACTCGCACGTGCAATAGTAGCCGTCCCGCAACACCAGCCAGCCTCCATGAAGGCTTGTTGATCAAAGGCCCGTGGTAGTGGGTTGTTGCTTCTCCCACCGCCTTCGCATCCCCTTCCTCTACTTCCTCTTCCTCGACTTTTATCTACGACAAAACGGTGGATTACTGTTTCTGAATCTGTGTGAGTGCATATGACATTCATCTAACCATTAGTTTGTTCATTTTTAGACTTTGGATAGCGTTCATAACACTAGTGTTCATTTTTCTATATACATTTTACCATGTATATAATTCACATAACACACAATTATGTATCATATTAAGCACAAAACATGA
The DNA here is from genome assembly GCA_016808115.1 of Tetrastigma voinierianum. NCBI lineage: Eukaryota > Viridiplantae > Streptophyta > Magnoliopsida > Vitales > Vitaceae > Tetrastigma > Tetrastigma voinierianum. The sequence goes on from JAEQBH010003406.1 coordinate 150,455, forward strand.
AATGCACTATAAATGCAATGATCTAGACCCATGCCCGCCAAGCCATAGGTGTTCATTTACCTAAGCTTTGATACCAAGCTGTGACGCCCCAAAATCCGGGGGTTCGTTAACCAATCGTTAACACGCGGAAATACCCGTGGATATCGTGTGTCTCGATACCACATTGTCCAATACCATCTAGGGATCTTGTTTATTTACATTCAATAAACATTTTATATTATTTTAAAACATATTACTAGGAGTTTAATTACAACCTCATACAACGTATATTACAAAACTTGTTTGTCAAATACTTTAAGGCTGAAAACCCGCAATGACTTTCTTCACAATTTCGGCTCCTAATGAGTGGGTCCACCGGTCTGCTGCGCAGCACAATGTTATCCCGCTATAGGGTGAGCCACGCCCGTGAAACCTATAGAGGCTACACCTCACCTAAGTGCATCACGATGCTAGCACTTGCAATTCACATCAGAAACCATTCTAAATGCAGTTATGCGATTCTATGTGGAATTCTATATGTCATGCCATGAATTGAGATGAGACTTCGATCATGTACCATGTTCGAGTCATTCTGAGCTCCATTACTTAGTGTGATGCCAAAGAGTAATAAGTGCAGTCGATCATCGGCTCACATACGCACACCACAATGCTGTACGTGAGAAAATCGTCATTGATTAATCACATCTAATGCAGTTATTTCAAACAAGAATTTCATTTTGTTATAAACCTTAAAACCTTTTGGATGTCATATTCTAATGACTACTTTCTTTTAAAAAATCATGTGTCTTTTGTGGGTAGTGAATTTTCAGGGTCTCACCGGAGGCTTCACATACCTTCCTACACTTTCACAGACTTTCATAGTTGGACACATATGTAAAACCAAAAATACCAGGTCTTTCACCTGAGGGGGTATCTATCCATGTTTGCTATTGCACGATACATATTTTGTGAACACAATAGTGTTGTTGAACTTCTATTCATGATGCAGAGCCCACTCATCAAATCACCAAGTGGTGTTTGATGTAAATCATGCACTTACACTTGCAATCGTACTTCGCCCTTGAAATAAGATGTCTCGGTGCATATGCAATGCATTATGTCATTTCATATCAATTCCATGTCTCATATGTAATGAATGTCATATTGATAATTCCAACATACAATTTATCATGTATCATGGATAATTATGTCAAAAGCATATAATTTCCAAACATTTCATCCAATTGCCAATATATTAAAACATAACATATATCGGCTTAAGAACAATCAAGCATGTTATCACAAAATCAAGCAATAACACTTTAAAACAATCCACAATTTCATACCTCACAAGTCGGACATAACATACCACCAAAATAAGGCACAATCAGTCCCAAAATAACCGTGAACCAGTCCCGGTTCAGGCCACCAACCGGTCATTAACAGACCACCAAAACAGTCCATGAAATCAATATGAAATTTGCACCGAAATTAGTCTAAAAATCCGAACATAATAAATAAACAGCCCAACTGTGGCAGTCTCCGGAAATAAACCACACTTGCGCTATAGAAATCCGATTTGGGTGATTCAAAAGCCTACATCAAGTTCATTGATGCGGCTACAATTTACATGAAGGACCTAAGTGGAGCATCCTCGGTTTCTACGGCTCCAGTCCCAAATCCAGGAATTTGGTGTTAATGAGATCAAAATAGGGTAGCATTCCCATATTTCAAATTCGACCAAAACTGACCACATCCAGGGCAAGACACAACCACATACTCCATGGGGTGAAATAAACCAAAGTAGGAAGAATCCCTACCTCTTGGAGTGTAGCCCTCGTCGAATATACGAACTTTACTTCTTCGTCCGATAAGTTCTGACTGTTGGAATGCCGATTTCCTTTTCTCCCTCTTTCTCTCTCACTTTCTTCTCTTTTTTTTTTTTCCCTTCCTTTCCTTTTTGTTGCTCTCCTCCTCTACGAACTAATTTCCCTCCCCTTTTATAGACTTCTCCATGGGCATGCATGTGGACACATGACTTGCCATGTGTCACATATGCATTTGCCTTTACATGCCTTGTGACACATGGCTTGCCATGTGTCACGGAACAACACCAGTTACCTCGAGCGTGAAATTCCGGTGTCTTCGAATTCAACAAAGTCGCACGGTTAACTAGATTTTGAGAGACGAATTAAACGGCGAGATCTATTTTGTCATCCGAGATCTAGAAAAATTTCATATTTTCAACCTGTATTGTAGTGACAAGTTCACCGTGTTTGTCCAATTTTTTGGAAAAGTTCAAATTTACCTAGATTTTACACTTTTTCTCTACACAGCTTCAACTGGGAGTTGATTTTAAATAATATGAAGTTATATTCATTGACTGTGTTTAAAATCTTGCAACCTCATGTGCATTCAATCATATCGAGCTTTTGGGAGAATCACAGTTTTCTAGTGGTCATATCTCCCCTTCAACTCATTTCATAGACTGGGGGATCCTTTATTGTAAGGTATTCACCTTTTAAATTCTCATGAAGGTGGTGCCAATGAAAAATCAGCGCTTTTGCACTATCCTATGGTGATACTTGATTTCCTTCTTTAATGACAACTCTATGATTTATTGCATCAAGATGTATCTCAACATCAAGGGTCCCAAATAGATAATTATTTCCGGTAATGTCAAGTGTCACAGCTCAAATTTTTGTAGATTTGACATTTATCGACAACTTTGATAATAATGTATTAGGATCGGTTTTGACAAATCTGAGATATAATTTTTTGGTTTACAATCAGCCAAAATATAATTATAGTTATGCAAAATCGAAATAACTTCAAGTTAGAGGGTTAAGAAATTACCTTGAGAGCAAGCTTATCTTCGATGCTTGCGTGTTGTAAATAATTGTGTAGTGCAACACAAAAATATGATTAGAGAGAGATAATCACTCGTATTGCTCTCTTTGTATCTTATCTATACTGCTCTTAGAGTGCGAAGTGTTTACACTTTTACTTTCTGAAACTACCCTTATTTTACTTTTAATCTTCAAAACTGCCCTTGTAATCCATAAATATCTTTATGAATCAATATAATATGTCCATAAATATCTTTAGTACCCTTATAATCCATAAATATCTTTGTACCCTTATAATCCATAAATATCATTATGAATCATTATAATATAATCCATAAATATATTTATGAATCAATATAATTTTAATTCTTTTCCTTTTCGTCTTTAATTTAACATAATCTACCAACGGCTTCTAGATTGAGGTTTCATCTTCGACAATGTTTCAATGGAAAAATCAATGCCTGTAACGGAGGTGCCATTAAAGTTTTTAACCTTTTTCACTAACCCTCTCATTCACGTTCTTCGGCAGGCCATGCGTTTCAAAACGAAAAGTTCAACATAATAGTACCAATAGGATCAGGTTTAATTATTTTACATTTAGTTATTATTTTGGAGAACGATGAAAGGAAATTAGAATATATTTTATCTGCATTATCCAATTTTATTTTATCAACAATTTCTTTAGGGGGTTTAATATAGAGGTTGAACCGCTTCATTATGGGTTCGCAGACATCGAACACAATATCTAAACTGTTCTGCCAGTTCTTTTGCTTTGCTTTCAATTTTGGTATTCTGTTGAGTTCTTAATCTATTTCATTTTTTTTTATGTTCTTTTATTTGTCTCAAACATTTCATATGGATTTCTAAAATATTATTTATGATGTAGGTGAAAACCCAGTTCACAAGGTGAGTTCTAAATTTATTTCATTTCAATTTTTTTTTTTTTGCTGTCATTTTTTTCTCAAACCATTTCATATGGATTTCTAAATTATTCATGATGCAGGTGAAAACCCAATTCATAAGGATTGTGATTAAGTTCATATATTCGTGAGATTTTTGTTCTTGTGTTTTATTTGATTGCTCGGAGGAACAAAAGAATGGGAAAAAAGGTTTGGATATATTATTAACATATGATGTGCGTTGCTCTTGAGTAAGGAGTGCGGTCGTGTTAATGGGTGGAAATGTAGTGTCGTGTCGATATACGGATGATGTGACATTCGGCGGCGACGAATAATAAGCGTGTCGACATTCTTGGCCATTCGTTTGTGTGTCGTGTTAGGCGGTCAACAAGAATATAAGCCACATTTGTTGATTATTAAAATAGCCAAAATTATAATTAATCATCATGCATATTTAACACCAAATAACCTATTAAAATTTAACATGTTTATTGATTTTATTATTTAAATTAATAGGAATTATAATTAATAATTCATTTTTAAACACAAATAACTTATTAAATAGGTTAATTAATTAATATAATAATTAAACGGGTCAATTCGGGTCAAATTCGTGTTAGGCAAGTCAACACGAATATGACCAGGCCCCAATGCGCGTGTTAGACAAGTCCAACACAAATATAACAAAAGCTTTGCGATTATACTTTCGGCGGCTTCAGAAGCCTTGTTGGGTTCGTTAATACCGTGTTCGATGTCAGGGCCAAATTTTGCTATTTACTCTTGACTCGGGAATTTGTCCTTAGGTTCCAAATGATGGTGAAATTAAGATTTATAATTCTTGTGCTATTAATTATTTGTTTTTCAATTAGCTTACTAATGATTCTAAGTCTCAAATTATTGTTATTTTAGTTAGTAAAGATAAAAAATTTTCCAAAAATTATATGCTATCTTGATTACGCTGAATTTTATAAAATTTTTACTGTAATATTGAATCTTCTCAAGATTTTCTTAAGACTCAGATTTTATTCTCTCCTCAAAATAATAATATATTTGAAAGTTTTGATGATGAGTCATTATAGATAGTCATTTTAATTAAAAATTTTATTCCATTTGACAAAATTTAGTATATAAAAATATTATTTTTTCCTTTTCTTCAATTATCTTATTCCATTTAACATAACTTATTATACTTGGCCAATATAATTGATAACACTCGTCATTGTTAGTTAGTTAATCATCCAAAAATAAATAAAAATAAAAATAGTGGAAAAGAGAATGATAAGGGTATCCATAGAAAAAAATAAAATATATAAAGTTTGTAAATGAAATATGCAATGAAAAGATAGAAGTAAATTTTTGTAACTCATAATCAAATATTTGGAGAACAAATTATGGGTTTACAGTAAATGTTCATTTCTCAATCACTACCATCCAAATCTTATAAATGTTTTTTACCTTTATATTATTAAAGCGTTATTTATTTGGTTTTATCTTTTTCATTACTAAAACAACTTTTTAATTTTTTAAGTTCTTGCTTTTTTAAAATCATCCAAAATTAAAAAAAAACATATATTTTGTTCTTCAAATAAAAATATTGGTAAAAGTTTATTTCTTTTTCCAATATCATTTAAAAATAACTAACTTTATAATATGTATGAAATAGTCTTATGTATGAAAAATTAAATAATTTATTTTCAAAATTAATAATTTTAATATAAATTTAAGGTATATGAGTATGAATGAATATAGTTAATACCAAAAATATATTTCAAGAAAAAAAGTGAACAAACATTAAATAATACTTGTCCTTTGTAATATAAATTTATCTTTTCAAAATTTCAATTAAACAAAATTTGGAAGAACTACAAACTATAATATAATAATAATAATAATATTTTTAATATAAATTTAAGATATGAGTACGAATAAATATAGTTAATACTAATTTAAAGAATACAAAGAAATCATTCAAGAGAATAGACAATGTTTTTTTTTTAAGTTAGAGAATAGACAATGTTTGTAGATATTGTGTAAAACCCGGATAAATTTAAATTTTTCCTGAAAAATGGTAAAACGGTAAATTGTAACTACGGTACGAGTTGCAAATCTGAAAATTTTCTAGATCTTAGATGATGAAGCAGGCCGCCATGGATTAGTTCGATGCGTGAAATCCCAGTCACCTAAGCAATTTTGTATGATTACGAGATAGTTAGATTTTTAGTTTTCGAGCGACGGTGTCGGGTGACCACCCCAAAAGCAGATTTTAAGAAAATCTTGAAAGTTGGAAAATAATTTAAATAAAATTCATATAAAATAATTTGAACATGAACTGGGACGAAATTAATTGCTTCGGGATAAAAACGGACCTGAACAAGTGGCGGACACGTGACGCAACGTGGGCCAAGTCTTTAAGTTATGGATAAGGTTAGAAAAATCATATTTTTGGGAGCTAAATATCTCATTTTTCTGGTTTGGCCGTGGAGAGCTGCAAGGGAGGAAGAGAAGTCAGACTTATTTCCAACGATCCTCGAGTTCGGTCGGTCGGGTCGTCGACGAAGCTGAGTTTATCTCCTCGATGAGGGCTACACGCGTGTACAAAAAACAAAGAGTTTCACTTAAGATCCAAAGGAGGAGATTTGGGGAAATCAAAGGTTTTGGGTTTATGAGGTGTTCTTGAGGCCTTCTACATTTCTACTACACTCCAAGAGGTAGGGTTCTTTTCTACTTTGGTTTATTTCCACCTTAAGGGGTTGTTTGGTGGCTATTTTATATTATTGTTATGTAGATGTTCTAAGGGGTTGTTTAGACTGTTTTTGAACGGTTTTATGGCCTTTTGTGGCGGTTTGTGTGAGGCGGTTGGCAGCGATTGTTTATGGCATGTTTCAAATGATTGTTTAAGAGTATTTGGATTACAAATTTGAATTTATTAAGGGTACACATTTGGGGCTGGTTTTTAGGGCCTGTTTGGGCCCGATTTTATGATTGATTTAAGGGGCCGTTTAGGGCTAATTTGTGGGGATATTATATGTCACATTTGGCCTTGAGGGTTAAGGGTGTTATTGCTTGACTTTGTAATAACATGCTTGTTTGTTGTTGTTAGATAAATTGTTGATATATGTGTATTAATATATCGACATTGTGATGAGTGTTTATTTAAAAATTATATGCATATGATATGATTGTCCATGATACATGATGAAATATATGATTTAAGTTGTCCATGTGGCATTCATTACATATGTGACATGACATTGACATGCAATGGTGCAATACATTGTATATACACGGGGACATTGCATTCCATGGATGTGAGTGCATGGTTGAAATCAAACACAACATTTGGTAATTGATAAGTGACTCAGTACTGTTGAGCCAAATTCAACAAAGTCATACGGTCGCATGACATGGAAAACTGTGTCATTAATATGAAAGGTCCAGAACCGCTCCCACCGGGTGAGGAGGCGGGTTCTTGGTTCATACCGCTGCGACAGTAAGGTGAAAAAGTGTAGATAGGCGTGTGGAGCCGACGGTGCGATTCCAAAATCCGCTACCCACAAAGACACATGGTTTTGTTTATAAAGTGATCATTTGATGAAATTTATCAATGACGGATTTTATTACACATTGGCATTGCATTTTGTAATGGGAGTCGATAAAGACTCAGGGTATGGTGCATAAGTGAGTCTCATCTCATTTCATAGCATGACATAAAGAATTCAAACCTAAAATTTGCATATTCTTACTTGGAATGTTGATGTGAATATGAATTGTCAATTGTGAACATTACATGTGCACTTAAGTGGGGAGTAGCCTCTATAGGAATTACACTACTGGGCATGGCTCACCCTATACGAGAAAACATTTTAGGTGCGGGATATACGCCAGTGGACGGCACTCATCCGGGGCCGCAAGGGTGAAGAAAGCCGACTTGTGGCTTCTATAACTCATTTTTGTAAATTTTTTGGAACAAATTAGTTTTGGCATGTACCTTTATGTAAAAGAGTTTTAATTGAACTCATATGGACTGTTTTTAATATAGCCTTGCATGTTGTTATATGAATGTGGATAAATGAACCAAGTGTGGTCAATTTTTACTCATAAATGGACCCGGTGCGGTCATTGTGTTATATTGGGCCTCGGTGGGTCATGTTATTGTATATTGTATATGTTGGGTTTTTGATAGGGCTCCTCGTACAAAGGAGACTATGTCCGATTTTTTAAAATTTTGGATCCCGGTAAAAGGGACACCAACGGTGTGGTATCAAGTTACACAATATCCACAAACATTCCGTGGGTCGATGGGTGATCAACGGACTGATTTTTAGGTGAAAATTCACATTGAATAGATATTTCAAGACACAATTTTTAAACAAAAAAAAAAAATGGGAAGTAGAATAGAATAGACATTAAATTTTCTAAAAAAAAAAAAGAGGCTTAAGTGCAAAAGGGCTAGAATGAATGCCTACTCAAAAAATAAATTGGGGGGAAACAGTCTTGGGTTGGTTGACTGAAAGATCGGAATAGACAGTGTTTCATTTCCATACTCCAAAGCTTGACTCTCTTTATCTCACGTCTAAAACTATTTGAATATGCTTAGGATTGGGAGATCGGATATCGATTCCTTTGCTTGTCTCAGTCGAGAATCTAAAGTAAGCTTCCATCTAGAAGAAATATTCTTCTTGTTCTTCCAAGAGAAGAGTGCATCTGAGGTAAAGTCAAAACTTCCTTCTGTCTAGCTGCCAGTTCTTGCTTGTGCGGTTCAATCTCTAAGATCCTTTTTCAAACCTGCTCCCATTTCGAGTCAAGAGATAGATAAATAGGCACATCCATTACTTGCGATCGGGGTGTTCGTAGTGGCGAAATTGAACCCGAGTAAGGATTATTCATACCAAGCATTCTTTTTTAGGGTAGATCCAATCTCCTGGTCCCTATGGAAAGGAAAAAGAATTCCATGCTCTTCCTTTTGGGAAGGGAGGATTAGGAAAATGCTAGTGATTGTAGCTTTCTCCAAACCTCAGGGAAAAGCATGAAAAAAAAGGCTTGAATGGTACGATCCCTTCGTCACCCCATAATGAAAGGGGTGATCTTGTAGTTCTTGGTCTGTGAAGATGCGTTGTTAGGTGCTCTATTTTATTTTCCATACACTGATAAGGGATGTATGGATTCTTGAGAAGAGAGGAGAAGTGGTGGTCCCGTCGGACCGCCTAGATCCCATGAGTGAATAGAAAGTTGGATCTACATTGGATCTCGCCTAAATCGCCTCATCTATCCTCTTGAAGAGAAGTTTGGTTTCAATCCCCGGTTCGAACAAGTGGAGTACACCATGCTAATGTGCCTTGGATGGTCCACGTCTCGAGGTGGAGCTCGATGAGCACATTGAATTATCCGTAATGAGTGAGAGCCCTCCACGGCCCGAGGCACAATAGGCAATATGTCGAGAACACTCAGCAGTGAGCTAATGGCTCGTCACATCTGATGCGGGGCCTCCCACTAGGGCGGGGTTCTGGCGAATGGAGGATTCAGAACAACAGGACAAGGGAAGAGCCTTAGAGAACTAAAAGGGACTTAAGGAAGATCAAGGGAAGTCCTAAAGGAAAGACATTCCCTACCATAGCTTCATGCGCCTAGAAACAAGATCAAATCTATTCTTAGGTGTCATATTTAAAATAGTGCAACATGATGATAGAATGATATTAACATTACCATTACTAGAATAGTTTGATATAACCTTCAAAAGAACAATGACAACTGATTTTTTTGGAGCATGCATTGACGATTCAAATGTTAGGTATTGTAATTCAATAGTTTGGAATCCTTACTACATGAAGGAGAAATCCAAGACCAAGAAGGCTAACTCTAATGTACTATAAGAGAAAGGGTGAATCTTTAACCTCTAAGAAAGAAGAGTGGAATAGACAAATGCAAATTGAACTAGACCAACCTTGGCTGTGCTTTCCAGCTAGGAGTTTGTTTTAGTCCATGCTTTGCAACTACGAGGTCGGCCCCCAACTGATGTGGAGAAACTTATCACCCTAGTGAAGGTGGCATGAACCTCCCCTATCGTTGCAGTAGTTTTCAGTGAAAAGCATTCCCCGTCCAGCTGGAGCGAAGGCTACTTTAGGAGTAACTTGGCTTGCCATGAGCCCGTAAAAAGTAATTGATATCGGAAACGCATTAACATTTATGGATGAAAAATGAAAGGTGTCAATTATTTTCTAAAGAAAAATGGCTTAGATTGAATAGCTTTAAGTCTCTCTCGATACCCTAGATAGGAACCTCTTGATTTTCCTGCTTAGACAGAGACCTTGCTAATTACATATTCTAATTAGCATGAAAGTCCTAAGATGATACGCCTCGTTGAGGCTCTCTCTTGGGTTGTGAAAGCGGTGTGAAAGAAGTTAGGCTGCGTGAGACAAAATCATATGGATACAAATTTATATTCATTACCACGGGACTATATGCTAATCCTAGTAAAGGCACGAGAAGCTTGTTCGGACGAAAATAACACATATGCTTGTAAAAAAAGAGAAGAAATAGGTTTGTCAGTAGATTCATTAAGAATTTAGTTTGGTCTTAAAGCTGCAAGTGCACGGTCGTAGAAATGTAAAAGTGGACCTATAAGTAGAATATCGTTCCAGCGAGAGATTGAAAAGAATTTAAAATTCAACTACTTCCAACTTCACTCCAAGTTCCATACTATTTGAGGAGCTTTCATTTCATAAAAAATTCGAGTAACCGAACTAAGATTCTACTATCCTAAATTTCTACATCTATAATAAAGAAAAGAAAAATTTATACTCTAGCGTGGCGGAGCCAGTTATTCTTTGGAATTGAACCTTTGCGGGATTTCACTACGTAGAAATTATCAATTCCTGCATCATAATCTAATTTGATTCTATCATAAATTGGAATCTGAATTTGTCAAATAGTAGAGATAGTATAGTTTAGATTTCTCCTTTAACCATATTTTTCACTTATTAGAGAGTCATATTCATTTCTGAATCATGTTTCTAATCAGTACTTATGTCCTCAATTTCTTTATAAGATTTGGGTATTTTTCTTTTCAATACTTCATACCCATTTCTTGCCATTTGCGAGATATCTTGCTTCCCAAGACAAGGTCATTGCCAGATTTCTACAAGATGAATGATGTCTCATCCTTAATATATGAAGATTCTCTCTTTCCTTGATTAGTTATATACTAACACGGGATCGAAGATAATTTCCTCTAGACTAGGAGGTCTCTAATTGATTAAAATTGATAGATCCACTCAATAATTCTCAAACCATGAAATTGATGATTTATCTAAGTAATCTTTCGAGCTCATTAGTTCTTCAATATTAGTCTAGCATACCCTGAAATGGCCTCGTGCTCTCAGGAATCTCAACTACATGTCTTTTCAGAGGGCCTCTTGAAATCAGGCTAAGCAGTCCTTTTATGGGTATTTGTTACTAATATTGGGAACAATTCACTTCATGAACATCATCATTCAAATAAATTCAAGATTCTCAACCCTTGAATTTTTCTTCTAATTATGTAGAAAAGACCATAACTAACATCAAATCTTTCCCAGCGGAAGTTGTGTTTCTCGAAAACTGGATCACAGTGAACATTGAAATACTGATCAGGAAAATTTCACTCTATAATTGCAATCAATTGAAAAGAAATGAATTCCAGCTTTTGTATAGATTTCATTGGATTCAAATAGTAATCGGAAATGACTTTCCAACAATTTAATTCAGCAACTTCTTAACAACTGCTCTTTCCGAGATCGATAAACAAATTAAAATTATACGCTAAATCTAGTCACGAAGAAAAAGAAAGAAAGAAAAGAAAAAAATAAAATAAAGAAAAATATAATACAAAAAGAGTCCTCGGCTCCACTAGATGCCCTTGTTTTCTTCCCGGTAGTAGACTCCTTTTTTTTTCCAATTGTTTTCTGTTATATAGAGCCCCATAAGTTTGAATACTGATTAGAGGCTACGTGTGGATCCCAAAGTGGCTCCGGTGCATTCTACGTCGCGACTTGAAAGTTTTGTTGTGATAGAGTTTTTGATCTTCTCCGGGTCTCTGTTCTGCGGCGTACGGTTAATACGTCGCGACCTGTTCCTTGTGCTCCTTCTTGGATTCCGTCGCGACAGAGTTTCTTTGGTCATGACAGTATTCTTTTCTTCAGCATATTCATTATGTCGCAACATATCTTTCTTTGTCTCCTTAACAATTTTCTTAGAGGAAGTGCATTTGTTCTACCCATTCTATGTGTAACCGACAATTCCGTTTGTGACAGGTTTCTATCACGGCTTCTTCAAATTGGTGTCGTGACCCAACTTTTATGTCGCTACAACATTTTTGTTTTGGTTCTTGTTACAATACTGTTTCTTGTATTGTCAGAATTTTTGTCACAACCCAGAAAGTTTGTCTCGATAGAGTTTTGTTGCCACTTAACCTAATTTCTTGTTGTAGCTTCATTTTGATAGGCCTCTTGGTGTCATATGTTTGTTGTCGCGACCTAGTTTGTTGTGTCATGACCGGATTGCATTCTCTGTCGTGACTTGGAAGTTTTGTAGTGACAAAGTTTTTTAGTCTTTATCGCAGGTCTCTGTTGCAGCATGCAGTTGACTGTCGTGACCTGCTCCTTGTGCTCCTTCTTGGATTTCGTCGCGACAGAGTTTCTTTGGTCGTGACAGTATTCTTTTCTTCAGCATATCCATTCTGTCGCAACAGATCTTTCTTTGTCTCCTTAACAATCTATCTTGCATAAGTCTATTGTTCTACCCATTCTATGTCGCGACATCGACAATTGTGTTGCGATAGAGTTTCTATGCAGCTTCTTCAAATTGGTGTAAGTAACCACGATTTTACATGTCGAAATAACATTCTGTTTTTAGTTCTTGTTACCTTGTTTCTTTGTAATTGCCAAATTTCTATCGCAACCCAAAAAGTTTGTCTCGACGGATTTTTGTTGCCACTAAACCTGATTTCTTGTTGCAACTTCATTTTGATGTTGCGACATGGCCTCTTGGTGTCGTAGATGTTTGTTATCGTGACCCAGTTTGTTATGTCGTGACCGGACTTTTCTTTATTCATCTTATCTTTGTGTCGCGACCCAATTTGTTATGTCGTGACCAGACTTCTCTTCCTTGTGTTAAAATCTTTGTCGCGACATAGAAAGTGCATGCGTGACCTTGGTACCCCCGCTCGTGTTCAGCGATCTCCGTGCCATGAACATACGATCCTGTCGTGACATGAAACATCTCTTGACGAGTATATCTTGTAGCATTGGGTTCTTTGTTTTTAACCCGGTCGGTTCATTAAGTAAGCATCACATGTCGCGACCTCGTTTATCTATCACGACCAGAGCTTCTTCTTATTTCAACGTCGCAACTTAAGTCACCTTATCGCGACAGAAATTCATCTGCAAAGCTCTTCTTCTGTCTCAACAAGCTTTTCCATGTTTGCATAATCAGTGTCGTGACATAAGAGGATTGTGTCGCGACAGAGATTTTGCCTTCTATTCTTCATGATGTAGCAACATAAACTTTCTTGTCGCAGTATTCTTCCTGTTTTGCTTTTTAATTTCTTGTCGTGACTGAAGATACCTTGTCGCGACAGAGTTTCTGCCTTCTTCTTGTTTCATTTGTAGCGACAGGGGCTTCTTTGTTGCGACAATTTCTTCCTTATGTTGACATCCTGTTGAAAACTTTGTTGCAACATAAACTTTGCTATTAACTCTCCCAATTGTGAGAGATTATATTCTTCCCATTTATTGTCGTGACATATTGTCTTTTATGCATAACGAACTCATATGTCAATACTGAGACCTTTGTGTTCGACAAAGGCTATATCGTGGTAGGTTTCTTTGCCTTACCATTTACTTGGGAATTTGTTGCGACACCGCAAAGGAAACTACGTCGCAACAAAATTTGCACTATAATTCTCTTCACCTTATTGTAATTTCCTCCTTTTTGAATTAGAACATGCAAAACACAAAGTTGGTAAATATTTCATAATTTGGCATTGAAACAGATCCGAAGATACTAAAAATAAGCTAGAAAAATGGATTAAAAATATATGAATTTAAGACTCATCAGCTACCTTGCCTTGAGAGCTTCCCCGGTTATTGAGTCTGTGATTTCATTGTAAGTATTTGCTTCCATCTCGAAATGCTCTTTTATAATTTTATGTACACAAGTTCTCGCGCATAAGCATAGTCATATGATTTGAAAGATTCAGAGGTGGGGAAAACCCTCTATAGTCTAAGAGCATATTACCTGTGAAACCCCGAGAAAATCTAATTTTCTGAAAAATGGAAAAATTGTAATTTTGGTCAAAATCCAGAATTTTTCTAGATCTCGGATGACGAAACGGACTTCACCGTTGGAATCGTCTCGCGAAATCTAGCTACCATGTCGAATTTCATCGAATTTCGAAATAGTCGAAATTTGCACATTTTTTTAGGCATCGGGTGTCGGGTGCCGTAAAACGACTTGTGAGAGACATGTGATGTGACAAAGGTCGCTTGCTCGTATGCGCATGTGACACATATTTGCATGATTGTGAGAGGATGAGATGGATGGTTTAGATTAAGCCATGTCCAAAATCCAGCTTAAAGGGACATGGATGGAATTATTGGAAGAGTTAAATGAGTATAAAAGCAAGGGAATAGTTTTAACCTCGAAAGAAAAGAGCAAAACTTGCAGTGAGGGCTGGATCCAGATTTTAGAGAGAGAGAGGGTAACTTCTCTCTAGATTTCCCGGCATTCGGATGAGTCGATTCGGATTGGAGCGAAAGCGAAAGTCGTTCTACGAGGTGAAAGCTACGAACGCGATTTGTAGATTCGGAAGCAACTCAAAGAGGTCGGGATCTTTTCCTACTTGGTTTATTCTTTGGCTAAGAGCTTGTTTATGGATGGGGACTGATGAGGCTGAAGGCCGTGTTGTTATCCCTATAAAATCTTTGAATCGAGTGAAGAAATCCTGGTGTGTGGTACGTGACGATCTTGGGCACGAGGTTTCCTTTGTTCACGTGATTTTGTTGTGTGATTTTGTGTGATTTGAGTGATTCAAAATGAATTGTTTGATTGGTTAATTAGCCTATGTGAGCTAATTTTGGTGTTAGTGTTGTAAATTGAATAATATGAATTATGTGAATTAGCATTATGTTAAGCATATATATATATATATATATATATATATATATATATATATATATATATATATATATATATATATATGCTGCTATATATATATGCATGTAAAAATATATTAAATATGAATATTTTGGAATTGGCATAATGCATTCCATATGCAGGGGCACCTACTAGGCGATAGGTGTGAGTGCATGACACGAACGAAAGAAAAATGGCGATGTTTTCTCGCATTTGGCTTAGGCATGTGTGAGGGAGTCGGTGAGGACTCGAGACATGGGATTGGGCATGTAGACATTCAAGTAAGATCACGTATTTACTTGAGTGTGTTTGTTTGCCAGGACATGTGCACTTAGGTGGGAAGTAACTTATATAGGAAATTATCACTATTAGGCATTGCTCATGTCGGATCATTATTTCAGATACAAGGAGTGTACGGGAGGACGACGCTCACTAGGAACGCATTTTAGAAGAAATGGGTTGTGGCTTTGGTATTCATTTTTATCAGAACATGTATTAAAATTGTAAATTTTAATATTTGTTTTAAGTTAAGAAGCCAATATTAATAACTCCTTGAGACTATGTTATATAGTTGATATGTATTTTGTAGTATGGATCGTAAGGCTGAGTGGCCATTTTACTCGCACATGGACTGGAGTGTGTCGTTGTTAATTGTTGGGACAGGTTGTGTATCTTGGGTAGAGCTCCCCGTCTGAAGGAGGCTGCCCGATTTTCTTGGTGGTGTCGGGTGCAGAGCATCCACGAACACGTCTGCCAGGTTGACGGGTTGTCAACTTGACCCAAGAAAATGGGGCATCACATTTACCACTCTTTTGTGTTCATTCAAATGCTTTGCTTGTGAAGTGGAAATGCGGTAAGGTCAGCCCCTTTATCTTAGATAGATATCAGCCTTCATAATTAAACTTTTCGTGCATCCGCTCTAAAAGCGAGAGCTTGAGATGTATCCGTTCGCTAGTTTCTTTTATTTATAAGTAGTCCATTTCTTAGCTATCCACTACTGATACTGACTGGTAAGATAGAAATACATTTTATATGCTCGCTCACACAACAAGAAAAGTGACTTATAGGGACATTATTTTAGTTGAGGGCAAAAAAATTACTTATTTAAAGCATATTTTAGTTTAATGTTATTGACTATATTCTAGTGACTACATAGTTGCGAGATAGGATTGCTTCTCAATTAAAGATGATTCTATAGTCGCATTTAGGATTGAGTCTCAACTAAAAGTGACTCTATAGTTGCGGATATGATTAATTCTCAATTAAAAGTGACTCTATAGTTGCGGGTATGATTAATTCTCAACTAAAAGTGACTTTATAGTTGCAAATAGGATTGAGTCTCAACTAAAAGTGACTCTATAGTTGTGGTAAGATGTGAGTCTGTTAAAAATGACTCTATAATTCTTGAGTAGACTTGAGGTTGCAGCGCCAGGTACTATGAATTTGCGACTCAAGTCTATTATTATTCTTTTATAAAATATTAGGATTTATGAGGGATTTAAATGTAAAAATCTTGAAAGTTCATAATTTTAATACTATTTTTCCTAAAATATTTTATATTTTTATTAAATATTTTTTAAATAGGAGACCTAGTTTTGATTTTAGGTATTTTATTCCTAATTTTCAAAATAAGTGAGATGGGATCATTTCCCAATAAAAGCGCCTCATGTTAATCATGTCGGACCCATTTATCTTTATACAAGGTAACTCTTATGTAAATTTTGAATTTTACTAAGTTTATACTTTAGTATACAATAGAAGAATATTTAATTTCATTGCAAGAATTTTGAATTTTTTGAATTAATTTGTCACCCTCCCAATTGTCTATCATATATTTAGACCAAACCGCTTTGACTCAACTTGTAACACCCCGAAATATACCCTAACAGTTTTTGAACATGTTTAGGGTATAATAAAAGTAAAAGTATAGTTATCCGGAATAAAATAAAATAAGCAAGAACTTGGAATTAATACAACAGTTAAGGGTAAATTAATAAATTACCAATTCATGACCCAAGGGTCAGAATTTAATAAGTTTATATGTCAAAGCAGGAATATGCATAAGTTAAATCAAGAGTAATAGAGAATTGAAGGACCAAAGAGTAATAAAGAAATATATTAGAATAAAATAAGGAAGAAAATTGTAGAAGAGACAAGTGGCTTGAAGAAGGGAGGAAGTTTCCTCCTGGAAAGTGAAATAAAGGGGATAAGATCAAATAAAGATAAGACCAAAATAAATACTTATTTTTGGTCTTGGGAAAAAGAGAGAGCAAAAAGAACGGATGAGAGAGAAGAGAAGAAAGGAGGAAGAAGAAGAAAGAAAGAGAAAGAAAGAAAGAAAAGAAAAGAAAAAAAAGAAAGAGGAAAAGAAAAGAGAAGATGTGGGTATGGAGGCCCAGAGATATTTGTATGGGAAATATGGGTATATGGAATTTTAAATATGGTTTAGTAAGGAACTAGGAATATTTATATGAAAACTATGGGTGTATGGATACATGTCTTGGGTTGTATGGAAGTCTAGTTTACGCTGGTCTAGACGGTTTAGATACATGGTTTAGAACCTCATCTTGTGTGCGGTTTGGGTTTTGGGAACTCCTAAACTCATTTCGTGTAGGGTTGAGTTGAGAAGAGTTCTAAGGCTCCTATAGTTGTGTTTTTGGGATGGGGCCAGTTTGCAAGTTGAACCCAGAAAATTCCCTATTTTTGATCATATGCAATAGTCGGATCTTAGAAAGGGTTTTTGGGCCAGAAATAAAGGGAATTTAGAAGTGAGTCCTTCTAGTAAATTGTAGCCACATCAATGAACTTGATGTTAGGCTTTTGAATTTCTTGATTTGGACCTCTGTAGACCAGGATATGGTCCTTTTACCGGTCGGCTCAGCTAAAGTCTGGTGAATTAGGTTCGACCAATTCGGTCAACTAACGGGACCTTAGAACAGGATTTTGGGTCAGAAATAAGAAGAATTTGGCAGTAAGTCTTTCTGGAAATTGGCCACATCAGTGAGGAATTGATGTTAGGCTTTTTAATTTCTCAGTCGGACCCACAGTAGACCAAGTTATGGTCTTTTTACTCACGAGCAGTCAAATGGGTGAGAGGTCGGCCATGGGGTCGTCTAGCCGGAGGTCGCGGACCTCATGCGAATGACGGCCCGAGCCTCATGCGGCGGAGGTCGAGCCCGGACCTCATGCAATAGAGGTCGGTCGACGGACCTCATGCCTTGGTCGGCGGGGCCTCATACAGCGAGATCAGCCGGACCTCATGCAGAAGGTCGGCCGGACCTCGTCACCGGCCCAGGTCGGACCTCGTCTGTAGAGCTCAGCTCGTCCTGGCAGAGCCAGGCTGCGTCCCGGTTCGGGTGACCGTCAGGATTTGACGACGTATGACCTCCACGGCAGAGGGTCGTATCTCCTTAGTGCGAACTCCGATTTAGGTGTTCTTGGACTCTATGGAAAGCCCATTGAGTCAAGAATACATTCATATTCCTGAGGAGAATATAAGATGTCAGACTGAGGTGTTAGAATAAGCTCAACCAGGTCAGCTCAGCTCGGCTAGTTCGAATTCGGCCGAATTTGGGTTTTTACGTATGACCTCAATTTCGGAAGGTCATAACTCCCTTGTCAAGAACTTTCAGATTCGGGTGTTCTTGGACTCTATGGAAAGCCCATTGAGTCAAGAATACATTGATATGCCTGAGGAGGATATTATGTTTCAGACCGAGGTGATATATCGAGCTCGTCCAGGTCAGGTCAGCTCGTCGATTCGAGATTTGATTAAAGTTTGACCTCCAACCCGGAAGGTCATAACTCCTTAAATCCAGAACTCCGATTGGGTGTTCTTGGACTCCATGGAAAGCCCATTGAGTCAAGAATACATTGATACCCTGAGGAGGATATTGGTGTCAGACCAGGTGATATATCGAGCTCGTCCAGGTCCGTCCAGCTCGTCCAGTTCAGGATTTGAGTACGTTTGACCTCCAACTTCGGAAGGTCATAACTCCTTCGTCCGAACTCCGATTCAGGTGTTCTTGGACTTTATGGAAAGCCCATTGAGTCAAGAATACATTGATATGCCTAAGGAGGATATTAGGTGTCAGACCGAGGTGATATATCGAGCTCTTCCAGGTCAGGTCAGCTCGTCGATTCGAGTTTGAGAATGCGTTTGACCTCGACTTCGGAAGGTCATAACTCCTTAGATCGAACTCGATTGGTGTTCTTGGACTCTATGGAAAGCCCATTGAGTCAGAATACATTGATATACTGAGGAGGATATTAGGTGTCAGACCAGGTGATATATCAGGCTCGTCCAGGTCAGGTCAGCTCGTCAGGTTTCAGGATTTGATACGTTTGACCTCCAACGGAAGGTGTGTAGCTTTCAGCCGTCCGAACTCCGGTGGGTGTTCTTGAGACTATGGAAAGCCCGATGACAGGTCAAGAATACATTGATATGCCTAAGGAGGGATGTGGGTTTTCAGACCAAGGTGATATATCGAGCTCATCCAGGTCAGGTCAGCTCGTCCGATTCGAGGATTTGATACGTTTTGACCTCCAACTTCGAGGTCACTTAACTCCTTACGTCGAACTCCCGGTCGGGTGTTCTTGGACTTTATGGAAAGCCCATTGAGTCAAGAATACATTGATATGCCTAAGGAGGGATAATGGAGTGTCAGACCGAGGTGATATATCGAGCTCTTCCAGGGTCAGGTCAGCTCATCCGGTTCCGTTGAGTGCGTTTGACCTCAACGGAAGGTCATAACTCCTTCGTCCGAACTCCGATTGGTGTTCTTGGAGATATGGAAAACCCATTCCGAGAATACATTGATATGCCCTAAGGAGGATATTGGGAGTGTCAGACTGAGGTGATAGATCGAGCTCGTCCAGGTCAGGTCAGCTCGTCGATTCGAGATGATGCGTTTGACCTCCGGCAGGAAGGTCATAACTCCTTACGTCGAACTTCCGATTCGGTGTCCTTGAACTCTATGGAAAGCCCATTGAGTCGAATACATCCATACATAGTATGATAAAAGTTGAACTAATATTAAGGTCGAATAAGGGAAAAGCAGTAAGCGAATATGATAATCATGGTATATCATGCATAATATAGATAGATACAAGTATAAGATAGATAAAAGTACAAGTACATGTATAAGTACCTCCGTATAGTATAAGTTCTGTAACTCCTAGGAGATAGGACAGTCTAATAAAGTACATGAAAATATAAGTTAACAAAAATATAAGATATTTACGAGGAATGAGTACATGTACGAATAAACAAGCATGTATGAATATAAGAATGAGTAAATGCATGCATGATGATAGGTTATATGCAAATGTTATAGGCTAATATATGAGATGAAAATATGATAGAACATGATATGAATACAAGAGTGAAGAAATGAAATATGAATAGCTAAAACATGAACGAAATGCGATATGGAATAGACATATATGAAATGATATACATGTATTGTAAAGAAAGAAATAGGAGAATGGTGATATGAAGCTACATATATAAGAAAGAATACAGATTAAAGTAATGATAGTATATATTGCATATGCAATGTAAATTATAATAATAAAATGGAACATATATAAGCATGGGTATACTTGACAGAAGTATAGAATATGAAAAATGCAAAGTTAAGAATAAACCCAGTTGTATGTATATCTCACATATGATTCTTGAATAATGATAATGATTACAGCCAATATGAGATATCTTGAACATGAAATACATATGGATTGTACGCTTAGAACTGGTAGAGGATAGATGGACGTCTGTTGGGAAGAATAAGTCTGTGACATGCATATGCAAATATCGAGGCCGTTTGGGTCGATGACATGATCCGTTTGGATCACGGTGGCCCCAAAGGGTCTACAGGCTGCTCGGGCCCTCATGGACCAGTATTTCATACAGTGAGTATAGCGCCTTCGGGCCTCATGGTTTATTTATCGCAGCTTAAGGTTTAGCGGACATGAAACATAAAACAAATGAAATGTGGAGAATATATGACACGATATGATAAGCATAGCATTGCTATGCGATGATAGTATGACAAGTATACAAGTACAAGAAGCAAAGTGTCAATGACACGAAAAGTATATGAACATGAAGCGATTGCGAAAGCGGTATATGAAAATAGTACATGAAGCGATTACATGAAAGCGAGTATATGAAAATAGTACATGAAAGCGGTACATGAATCTGAGTATATGAAATTAGTACATGATGACGGTGACACTTGATAACGATATACAAATAGAACATAATAAATGGTATATAGTATATCTGTAGAAAGTAATATATGTATAAGAATATAGCATTACAGAATAGGATATGTAATATGAACCATTAGAAAGATAACATATCAAATGATAAGTACTAGAATAAAAAAATTTATGATATGAATATATGATAGACATACCTAAATGACTAGAGGGAACATGCTATGAACACATGATAGAAATGCATAAGTGCTAAAAACGATAGAGATAAGTAAAAGATGACAGAAACAGGGGAATACGGTAAAAGTATAGATGAGAGTTATGTCGAGCGAGAGAACATGTGACATGAAATAGGAATGTAAAGATGATAAAAGAATAAAAAGTTATATGAATATGTATAGATATATGAAATGCATATGTATAAACTGTAGCCCGGTCACCATTGGTGGTTGTCCATAGCATGTTCAAACTAAAGCGTAAAAAGCTTGGCAGGTGTTCAATTACGTGTAGGTTGACGAGAAGACAGGATGAAGGGCGGGACATCCGCGTGCGGCGAGCGGGCGGCTCGAGAGATAGGTGCTCACCGCCTTTGCTTCGCGATCTCGATGATTTAATATTAAGAAAAGAAAAAAAAAATTGTACATGTATAAGTAAATGGGACTCAGTATATGTATATAGATGTTGAGGAACACCACTCCGGTGGTAGTTTTGTTTTATATATGAAAATGATTTTTGTTATTACAAAAATTGTTTGTATAACCCGCAGGTACAAAAGTTCGGCTCGAGAAAACAGGTCCAATGGTGATTATATAGTCTCGCGCCCGGACTCGGTCGGATCCGCCATTCGGGTCGGATCGGGAATGGGGGCGTGACACATCTGGACGTATCTTTGCATGATTTTGAGCATTACATAAAAGGAAATAGAATATTAAGATTTTCTTCTTATGTTTTTAAAATTTAATAATTTTGAAGAAGTACAAGCAGCTTTAAAAATAATTTAAAAAATGTAACACAATAATTTTGTTTTTTAGATATGGGATTACTATATTTTTATAACAACAATCATTATTATTTTTATTTTAAAAAACATAAAACATCCAAAGTGATTATTGAAATTTAAGGATAGCATAATCTTAAAGCTGGAAAAGATTGAAAAAAATTAATGGAGCGAGCAACTTAAGAAGAGTTTCTAGATGCTTGCCAAGCGAGCTTACAAGTCGTCCACGTGTGCGGTGTACACCCCAGGCTCCTTTAGCAGGCGGATGAGAGGGGGTGTGAGATTGTATTGGGACTCTTTACTTGTTTTTTTTTTTTTAAGACATTGGTGGGCCTAAGTCTTATAACTAAATCAAAATATCATATACCAAGATACAAAATAAAACTACCACCGTAGTAATTGTTCTGAAGTGTCAATACACATAGTCTCGAGTCCATTTACATATACATATGCAAAAATTGTACATTTACATTTACACATAATCGGAGGCGTAAAACCTCTTGTAATGTACTCCTACTAGTTTTGTTGACCCGACGGTATGCGGAAGATCGCGAGGCGTCCTCCTCTATACCTACCGCGGATGTTAAACCGTCACGAGCTTTACACTTAGTGAAACATATGACCTATCACGTATACACATGCATGTACTCATTACCCGGTAGCGTATAAATGATAACATATATACGATGCGAATCATCCTCATTTTTCATGAATTCATATAACAAACTTATACCCATACTTGTACTTATAGCCGACTTATATTTGTTCATATCTCCTGTAGGAGTTATGGGAAAAACCCCTGCTTATGCGGAGGGAATTTAGCTAGGTACTACGAGGCTTATACTTGTCTGAGAGGTACCAGTAGGTACTACAAAACTTAACGATATACATTACTTCTTATTATTGTTATAACTCTTATGATATAAGCCCGTTTGACTACCTAGACGATGTAAAGAAATGAGTAGGACATAGCACAATAAGTACCTGAAGGTCTTGTATAATCTTAGAAATTGTTAACCTGAAACGAAGTCTTAGGAAACGCGATCGAGACATGTACGCCTGTAGCAGTGTCGTGTGCTTAGCGAGAATCTTTGATGCATTGATCGAGGCGTGTGCGCAGCTGCATAGCGAAGTGTCGTAGCACTGGCAAAGTGCGAAGCAACGATCGGTATGCACACTTTACGTAACCAAAAGTGTCGTGTCATTCTATATCTAGTCTTAGAGCGGAGTCTACAATTATACATGTTCGGGAACTTACTATGTATCATATAGGCGTAAGTTTTGCCAACACCGAACTTCGTCGGTGCGGAGTCTAATTTTCTTTCTTTCTAGCACAAACATGAATGGACCCTTTCATACACTTATAGGGTCCTTATTAGTTTAATAGACATGTCTTCAGAACAACAGAAAAACAAAACAAAACAAAACACCAAAATTTGTCATGCTATGAACAGTGCTACGCCGCGGCGTAGCATGGCTGACCGGGGTGTGTCATTTGGTCCCCAGCTTCCTCTGTTGCGTCACGGCGTGGGCGTGCCATGCTGGCGTGGTCTCTCACGCCACTCGTGGGATCACTACGTCGCGGACCGCCGATACCGAATTTTCTTTCATTTAATTACATTTTTCATGAAATCCGGCTTAAAACGAAAACTGCTATACTCCAGAAAAGCACTCCTGGCGTGTAGTTGTAACTGACGAAACCAATCATAGAGATTAATTAGGGTTTCAAACCCTAACTTCGGAAATATATAAGTTAAGGTTAACTAAAACACCCATACATATATCCATATACCATAAACCAAGAATCCATACAAATCCATACTCATCTTATTTATACCAACTAGGGTTTTACCAACTCAACTTTCAACAAATCTAGAGGTTAGGATGAATTCTAACTAAACCATGAAAATGGAACCAACTAATATCCATACAAACCCATAGCCACCCATACAAAATCATAGAAATCCATACATCTCCATACAAATGCCTAGTTTCCATACCTTTCCTCTTCTTCTTCTTCTTCTTCTTCTTCTCTTCCTTTCTCTCTTCTTCTCTCCTTCACGTTTTTGCTCCCCCAAAATGAGAGACCAAGTGGTCTTATCCACTTATTCTTATTAAGGCCTTGTTTGGCCACAAAAATGCATTCTATTGACTTAAGTTTCCTTTTATTGCACTTTGGTCCTCAAGTTCCCTTATATTTGCACCACAACTTCCCAATATTCCACTATAAATATAAATGTATATTATCTAATAACTTTTTATATCATGTTTTAACAAATTCCACTTTACCCTTATATCTTGTCTGAGTCGGGGGTTTCATAATTTTCACGTTTTGAATTTAAATTACGAAAAATTCAAATTATACCTACAAAATACCTTAAACATGTTGAAAACGACTATAGTATATATTTCGAGGTGTTACATACGGTATTAATGCCGTATGGCTCTCCCTCAGTCCCACTCCCCCTAAATGCTATTAGGGCTGGAGGATTTTTGCTTGTCCAAACCATGGCATTACGCTGTTTCCAAGTGACCCATCTTCTCCTTACTTAGGTGGTTGAAGTCGATGAAAATAGTCTCTCCCAAAGATCTTACTGTGTCGCTGCTAGGTTTGATTGTGTTGCTATTGTGGTGAGCTCTGGCATTGTTATAGGTGAGGAGGGAGTGGGTGATGGTCTTAGGCTCTGGT